>QJNV01000230.1:0-103236 GCA_004155935.1 Monosporascus sp. GIB2
TTGCCATTATAAGGTTCCGATTTTTGGGTTTTATTTTAGTAACGATAATAAATTTTATTAAAGCGGCCTTAATTTAATCGTTTAGTTGCCGCTTTTCTTTTTTTAGCTCGCGAATATAAGCCTAAAGTTGCTAGGTAAGGTTTTATTAAATGCTAGTCGATATTCTAATAGCGTTAAATATTCATTAAAGTTTAACGGTATTATTAAATAAAAGCTTATAACGTATAACGGCTAAATTAATTAACTAATTATTAAATTTAAGCGTACGGGTTTATGTTAGTAAAAATATTATATAAAATCAAGTAATAAGTAATATAAATAACTTAATTACGTTTTTTAATATTAAAGGCGTTTTAGGTAACAAAATTATATTAAAAATTATCGTTACTTAATTATAAAATTTAACGAATATATATATCCTAATATTAATATATTAATCGAACGTAATCGAGTCGACCAAGTTTAACCAACTGCGTTACGTAACCCGATGGTCGGAGTTTGTCTAAGTCTTATCTCGACCGTCTTTCCAAGTCTTTTACGTATTAAGTCCTAATAATTATACTTAATATCTTTATATATATTAACAAATTATTAGCTTATAAGTGTGACGGCTAGGCTCATTAACTAACTATTAAACCTAAATCGACGGGTTTATATTAGCAGAGTACGGTAAGAAACTAAGTAATAAAGTAACTTAGTTACGTTTCATAATACCAAAGGTGTTTTGGGTAACGAAATTGTATTGCAAGCTGTCGTTATCTAATTACGAGGTTACGGGCGTATATATCCTTTTTTTATTTTTTTATAATCCGACGAAGCGGTTTAAATTTTTTTCCTTTAAGTATATATTGTTCCGTTACGATTTAACGAAGTAATTCGGATTTTTTTATTTTAACGTATACGTATTTTCGTGATTAATTTACTTGGATTCTGTTTCGGTTTTAATACGACCGTTTCCATAGTCCTTTACTGGTCGAATCGTAACATAATCTCTTTTTTTTTTAAATTTTCGCCCTGAAAATTTTTGCTCGAAAGTAAGTATTTTTTATTTCATTATATCTGGTCGTATTAGCAAACCTCGTAAACATCATACCCAAAAGGAGAAAATGGCATCAGAGCGTAATTAAAAGAAAAAAAGAAAAACGTTTATTTATTTCGTTATTAATTCGGGTTTTAAAGTTATGCTTTATACTTTTTATTTTTGTATTAGGGATAAATACGTTATGTCCGAAAACGTATTTCGTTACGATAATTATATTCTTAAGAAACGGCATTACGACGGCTCCGGCGTCCTTTTATCTTCGTTAAATAACATTAATAAAGAAATAAAGCGTCTTAAATTAAAAAAGCTATTAGCCCGTTAACAGTTACGCGATATTTAGGAAAAACTAAAGGTTATTTCGCGTCGTTTGGATAAAACCTTATCTCGTTTGGATCGTTTTCGTACGTAATAGAAATTTCTCCGCAAGAAAGGGGTTAATATGGTAAATCGAAGATTTTAATTTTTGGATAAACTGGAGGAGTAGGAAAAAGCGGAAAGGTTGGCGGCTGAAAAACAACGTTTTAAGGCTTTTTTGTTAATTCTTAATTTTGATTAGTCGCTACCCGAAGGATTTTTTCTTACGTAGTACCGTTATTAGTAGAAAATTTTTCAGCAGACGTTAAACGCCGGCAATATTTTTACCGGGTTCTTAAGAAATTTCTAAATTTAGATAATTCTTTTATTTAATTAAGTATTAAGTAAGTCCATTATTTTTTCGTATGTCCAGAATTTTTTTTACTTCATACTTTTTTTCGTCTTCCAGTTTTACGTTATCTTATTTAATATATATTTTAATAATATCCGCGGTTAACTTAAGCAAAAACATATAGAAAATTAGGTGTAGTTTAATTTTACGTGGTAACTTTAACTGATAGTTATTTTTTAAGATTTTCTTAATAATTTTATAATATTTAATATACTTAAAATCGAATTTTTAGCTTAGTTATTTTATTCGAATATTTTTGGTAACTAAATAAACCATTTTTCCTTTTGCGAAAGTTGGCCCTTTTAACCGTTTCTGATTATAATGCCTTTTTATTTAATTTCGTACCAATTCAAACTCCGTCTTTATTTTTTGGTATAATTACTTAAATTATTCCGAGGTAAAAATTATTTTAATATTAAATAGTTTTTTTTGTATTTCTTTATAAATTTCTGGAGTAAATCCGAAATTGGCCGTAATTAATGTGGTTTTGATATTATTATAGAAATTAATATTATAAGTTATTTATATTATTAGTAATTTTTAAATCCAATTATTTTATTCGTAATTAACGTAATATTGTAAATATATTTTAAGTATTAAGTTTTGTCGTTTTATTTATTATTTATTTAAGGTTAAAATGCGTTAAATAATTTATAATTTAAGTTAATTTGTATTATTAGATTTTACTAAAATTTAAAAATAAACGTTGTATTTTTATTTAAAATAATTTCGTGTGAAAATCCGTATACGTTAAAGATATTCCTAAAAAAGATATATGTTATTTGCTCGGTATTAATATTTTTGTTATAAGGTAAGAAATAAGAAAATTTTATAAACCGGTTAACGATTACAAACATGTTATCGTAATATATGTCCGTAATTAAGTTTTTTAATAAAAGGAATTTAGTAATAAAGTTTATGATAATAAAATCTTACGGTTGTTTTACGATTCGAAATAAGTATAATTTTCCGTACGGTTTATATCATCGTATTTCCGTTTTAGTATAAATGTTATATTAATAATTAATTTTCCGTATTCCGTTTTTCATTTTTAAGAAATTATAAATACGTTAAAAACGTTTTAAAGTTTTGTAAATCCTTAAATATCTATATAATAAATATTTATATATTTTTCGTATTAAATCTTCCTAATATTTTTTTAAAATTTATAATTTATTTATTTTCTTAAGTAAGTTATTATTATATGTTTTAATTTTTTAGTATATATTTTAATGTACCGCTCGTATGGTTATAATTTATTATAAGCGTAAATATTTTTTAATAGTTTTATCGAAAATTACGTAATTAACTTTAATCGTTTTTTTCTTAAAATCCGGTCGTTTGTTAAGTACGTCGGTTTTATTATTATTAAAAAATTTTCAGTAAATAATAATAAAATCGTATTCCGTTAATTTTTCTACATAACGAAATTATCGTAGTATAAGCTTTTTAGTCGTAATAAATCGGGTAAGATTGTTATAATCCGTATAAATTTTTAACCTAATATTAATTACTTTTAAAAAAATATTTAAATTCGCGAAATGTTTTAACGATAATTAAAAGTTTTTTATTAGGGATAATATATTATAATTCGGATTTTCATAATTTGTAAAAAAAAAAAATAAAAAATAAAATAAAATAAAATAAAATAATAATAATAATAATAATAATAATAATAATAATAATAAAATGTAATATTTTTTTAATTATTTCGTTATTTAATTATTACGCTTAAAATATAATTTAACGTATTAATTTTTAATTTTATTAAATAATTTAGGTTGTATATATTTAATATTAATTAATTTATAATTGTTTTTTTAATTTATTAAAAAAACATTTTCGTTTTAAGGGTTTATTAAAATTTTCTTTTTCCGAGTAAGTTTGTTTAAAGGTATTATTATCCGGTTAAAGTTTTTAATAAACTTTCGATAATAATTAACGAATTCGAAAAAAGTTTATATTTTCTTAACGGTAATAAGTATTACTTAATTTTGTATTATAACGATTCTTTTAGGGTTTATTTTAATATGTTTAAAAATAATAATATAATTTAGGTATTTAACTTTTTATATATGGAATAAACTTTTCTTTTTGTATTAATTAATAAATTAACGTTCTAAAGTAATTATAATACCATATAAACGTATTTTTTATGTTGTTTCTTCGTTTTTGAAAAGATAAAGATGTTATTAAGATAATATATAATAAAAATGTCGAAATATTCCTAAAAAACGTAATTAATTATATGTTAAAAAATAATAAGTATATTAGTAAATTTTATAAAAGTAATAAGGTATTTGTAAAAGTCGTATTTAATTTAAAACGTTATTTTCCATTTATAACTTTTTTAATTCGAATTAGGTTATATTTATTTTTAAAATCAAAAGTAGTAAATTATTATATTTTATAAAAGCGATTTTTTATTTTATTAAATAACGATAATAATATTCGATTTTTAATAGTAATATTATAAAGCGTGAGTAGTTTATAATTAATTATAATTTTTTATTTTCTTTAGGTACGAAAAATATAGGGTATCCGGCTAGTGATTTAGATAATCGAATTTATTTTTTCAAGTCGATTTTCCAGGTATTCTTTAAGTGTGTATAATTTTGTTTTGTTAACGTTATAAATAGGATAAAACTTAGTTAATGCTTTTTTTTCCAGGATAATTTCATAGTTTTATTCATTATGTTTCGGTAATTTCGTTTCGAGTTTTTTCGAAATAAGCGTTTATATTTGTAATATTAAAGGTATTTTAAATCACGACATTATATTGTAAGTTATCGTTATCTAATTACGAAATTATGGGCGTATATATCTTTTTTTTATTTTTTTATGATCCGACAAAGCGGTTCGGATTTTTTTGTTTAAATATATATTACTCCGTTACGATCCGACAAAGCAATTCGGATCCTTTTATTTAAACGCATACGTATTTTCGTGACTGATTTACTTGGATCCTGTTTCGGTCCTAGTGCGACCGTCTCCACAGTCCTTTACTAGTCGAATCGTAATAATAAAATTAAAGTATTAAAACACGGAATTTAATTCCTTAAATATTACAGTTAATTAAATATAATAAAACCGATTAGAGATTACTACTTTATTATACGTAGTATTATTAAGGTTGAAAATATTTACAATTTTATTTCGACCGTCTATTAGCGCCTTTAAATATTGCGTATAACAATTTATACTTAACGTAAAACTTGAAAATACAGGCCGTATACTGCCTTATATTCTGTAATTCTTATAATATTAAAATAGTGTAAAATAATAATAATAATATAATAACAGTAATTTATATTCTTAGGTTTTTAAAGTAGTAAAACAAAGGCATACTAGTAATTCCTCTTTAAAACGTTTAGTATTTCGACTTATATTATTTAACTATTACGAAACGGCCGTATTAATGCTTATTGCGGTTTTAGATAAACGGCGAGTGCTTCCTTACCGCCGCAGATCTGAGTCTTATTGCCGGCACACACGGCGTCGCACGTCATGCGACAACTGGGGTCGTTGGCGTCGCTCCAGTACCTCTCATCGAGGGTACGACCGCACCAGCATTCGCGGCTGGCCTGGAGCCCGGCGACCGAATAACCCCTCTTGTTGCACTCGTTGACACAGAGCCCGATATGCATGTCGTTGCGTTCGAAAAACACGAGCTGGTTGGCATCGACGAGGCTCTCTAGGACCGCATCCCAACTAGGTTCCATGAAGCACGTATAATAATCCCAGCCGTTTACTCTGGACGGACTGATAGCGTGTACGAAGTTAGTTGAATTAAAGACAGACAGGTGCGTCTGCGAGCCGCACCGCTGTCGGCTGTTGCCCCCGCACGGCGTCGTACATTTGGCGTTGCCATCCGGCGCGATGTCCGAACCCAGGCTAAGCCCCAGCCCGCAGTAGCACCGCTGCCCTGCCATGATGCCTGACATTGGGTAGTTAGCGGTGTTGCAATAATTCTGACACGCCTCTACCGTCATTGCCGCGTTTACGTAGCTGTCACCGGGCAGCGCGCGTGACGGGAGCTCGTTCGCACAGCCTAGGTATCGGATGTTGTTGGCCGTATAACCCGGCTTAATGTCGCCCTCGAAGGCGGCGAGGGCGGGAGCTACGGCGAAGACGCCTAGTGCAAGGATTCGGAAGAGCATTGTTTCTTCCCTTGTCTCTTTATGGGATCGTAGTCCTGTGAAACCGATGTGCAGTAAATAGTCCGTAAGTTTGATTGTGAAATAAGTGTAATCTTGTGATGCCCCGTCTTGGACCCTTAAGATGGACGAAAGCAAGAACAAGCTTGTAAGGTCCTTAAGACGCTCCTTGATATACAAGTCGCTGTAACAAAGCGGACAAAAGAGAGATATATTAGAGGACGTGAGTTCTTTTACTCTCGGTACAAAGGCCTTAATTGTCACAGGATCTAAATGACTGTCCAACTGCTTTTTGGTCACCGGGAGATGATTTCATTATAAGTATGTAGTATCCTCTGCCTTTGAAACCTGCCGCATTCTTTATAGATAACGTCCTTTCAATTACGACAGCCCAGGCAATAGAGGTCTTTAATATGGCATATATCAGTGCGATCCGCTCCATCCTTTTACCTTTAAACCCCATAAGAGCCGGTTGCAATGGCATAATATACATCATATATACAGCCAACCAAAGGGGGAACGCTCCTTCCGATGCGGCAAAGGTTAAAGCGGCCCTATGCACAGACTATGTATCTTGGTAGTAAGATGGCACCCCCATCAACGCTCCACCCCCTTAACGCGCCGCCATTTCCCATACAAAATCAACAGATTTGCATATTTACAATTACTTAACAAAAATATATAACGTACAACACAAGCACTCTGGATGCATAAGCACTTTGGATGATTTTTCGCATATTCCAAACACCCAACTTCAATTACTTATTTCTTAACACTAACAATATGGAACGGCTTACAAAAAAGGCAAAAATGAACTTAGTGATTTAAGCTAAAAAACGAAACCCGAAACTTAGTTTTGCAACACTTGGTTCTATATATAAAGTCCCCTATTTTATTTTACATATACGATATACCGGTACATCTTCTTATAGCGATTATATAACCAAATCGCGAAAATTAACGCCGACCGAAAAAAAATCGATCGTCGACCGTATCCTCGACCTAAATGTGACGGCTAGGCTAATTGACCAACTATTAAACCTAAGTCGACGGGTTTATGTTAGTAAAGTACTGTAAGAAACTAAGCAATAAAATAATTTAGTTACGTTTTGTAATACTAAGCGTGCTTTAGGTAACGAAGTTATATTACAAGTTATCGTAATTTAATTATAAATTTAACGAATATATATATAAATATAAAGGGATTAAGATAGATATTCCAATCTAAGCAAATCTACTTAATGGATTAAAATGGATATCCTAATTTAAGTAAATCTATTTAATGGATTAAAATGGATGTCCTAATCCAAGTAAATCTATTTTATGTAACTTAACTTACTCGGGTTTTATTTTCGGTTTTTCGCCAAACGACCATTTCCGAAGTCCGATTATATTATGTTATAATACGATTCCTTTTTTTTAAAATTGTCGCCCCGAAGATTTTTTCGTAAATGTAAGTTTATTCCCACTATATCTGGTCGCGTAGCTAACCGTAAACCTTGTTATCGTCCCAACTAAAAAAAGAGCGTAACTTTTTTTGCTAATTACATTATTAAAGTTAGTTTTAAAATAATACCGTATACTCCTTATTCTGAAAAAGGTTTTCGGTATATTATAATTAAAGACTTTAAACGTTACGAGTAATACGTTCGTTATTTACATCGCCGTTGCGACGGGTCGGTAATCCCTTTTAGCTTCTTAGAAAATATTAGCCGTATTAAAATTTGTTTTAACCGCGAGAAATAACTGATGTAAAAGCGTTTTCTTCAGCTTCGTGAAAATATTACAAATAAAACGTCCGAAATTTCTGAATAAATTTCCCCTTTTTTTCGCATAAAAAAACAATAGGTGCTTTTCCGTAAAAAAAAGTATGAAATTAATTCGTTAAAAAATAGAAAGTTTAAACGAATTAACAGGTTAGGAAAAAACTAATAAGCAAAATCGTTTGGAAATAAAGCTTAAAGCTGTTATATTTATAGGCTTACCTGCTGATAATTGCCTTAGTTATCCTTTTATTAATAATTTGGATTAGGATGTTATTTTTAGTACTTTTTTCGTTGGTAGAAGTTTTTTAGTAATTGCTAGATATATATAAGGTTTTTTACAGGTTCCTAGGAAGTTTTTAAGTTTTAATAGTTTTTCTATTTAACCAAATATTAAGTAAGTTTATTAATTTTTCGTACGTTTAAAATTCTTCTTACCTATACTTTTTTTCGTTCTTTATTTCCATTTTGTTTTATTAAGTACGTACTTTAATGGTATTTGTTATTAACTTAAATAAAAATATATAAAAGATCGGATAAAGTTTGACTTTAGGTGGTAGTTTTAATTAGTAATTATTTCTTAAAATTTTTTGGCGATTTTGTATGGTCCGATATATTTAAAATCGAGCTTTTGATTTAGGCGTTTTATCTGTATGTTTTTAATAATTAGGTAAACCATTTTTCCTTTTAAAAAAGTTGGTTTTTTAATCGTTTTTAATTATAATATTTTTTATTTAATTACGTACGAATTCGAGTTTTATCTTTATTTCTTAGTGTAGCTATTTAAGTTATTTTAATATAAAAATGGCTTTAATATTAAGTAATCCTTCTTTTTATATTTTCTTATAAACTTTTAGGGTAAACCCGAAATTAGGTATAAATAGGATAATTTCAATATTATTATAGTAATTAATATTATAAGTTATTTAGGCTATTAGTAATGTTTTTACCTAATTATTTTGTTCGTAATTAATGTAATATCGTAAGTATATTTTAAACGTTTAATTTTATCATTCCATTTATTTATCCATTTAGGGTCGGAATGTATTAGATAATTTATGGTTTAAGTTAATCCGTATCATTAAATTTTGCTAAAATTTAAAAGTAAACGTCGTTTTTTTATTTAAAGTAATTTTGTATAGTAACCCGTATATGTTAAAGATATTTCTGAAAAAAATGTATACTATTTATTTGGCGTTTATGTTTTCGTTATAAGGTAAAAAATATGAAAATTTTATAAATCGATCGACGATTATAAAAATGTTATTATAATATATGCCCGTAGTTAAGTTTTTTAATAAAGGAAATTTAGTAATAAAATCCATTATAATTAAATCTTATAGTTATTTTGTAATTAGTAATGGTTATAATTTTTCGTAAGGTTTATAGCGTCGTGTTTTTACTTTAGCGTAGATATCGTATTAACGTTTTATTTTTTATACGACTTTTTTTATTTTGGGAAATTCGTATATACGTTGTAAGCGTTTTAACATTTTGTGGATCCTTAGATATTTATAGAATAAATGTTCGTGTATTTTTCGTATTAAATCTTTTTGACATTTTTTAAGGGTTTATAATTTATTCGTTTTCTTTGGTAAGTTGTTGTTATATACCTTAATTTTTTAGTATATATTTTAGGGCGTTATCCGTATTATTGTAATTTATCGTAAACGTAAGTATTTTTCGTTAGTAATATTAAATATTACGTAGTTAATTTTAACCGTTTTTTCTTTAAAATTTGGTTACTTATTAAGTCCGTCGGTTTTTTTATTTTTTATTTTTTTCTTATGGATAATAATAAAATCGTATTTAGTTAACTTTTTAATATAACGAAATTATCGCGTTATAAACTTTTTGGTGGTAGTAAATCGAGTAAGATTTTTATGATCCGTATAAATTTTAATTTAATATTAATTATTTTTAAGGAAATATTTAAATTTACGAAGTGTTTTAATAATAATTAAAAACAATTTATTAGGAATAATATAACGTAATTTAGATTTTTACAACTTATAAAAAAAGAAAATAATAAGATATAATATATTTTAATTATTTCGTTATCTGATTATTACGCCTAAAACATAATTTAATACGTTAATTTTTAACTTTATTAGGTAATTAGGATTGTACATAATTAATATTCATTAGCTTGTAATAATTTTTTAAATTTGTTAAAAAAAAATTCCGTTTTTAGCGTTTATTAGAACTTTTTTCTTTTTTGTGTAAGTTTGTTTAGGGGTATCGTTATCTGGTTAAAACTTTTGATAAATTTTTAATAATAATTGGCGAATTTAAGGAAAGTTTATACTTTTCTAACGGTAATGGGCGTAGTCTAATTTCGTATTATAGCGATTTTTTTAAGGTTTATTTTGATATATTTAGAAGTAATAATGTAACTTAAATATTCGACTTTTTATGTGTAACATTAGCTTTTTTTTACGTTAATTAGTAGGCTAACGTTTTGAAGTAGTTATAATACCTTATAGACGTACTTTTTGTATTATTTTTTAGTTTTTAAGTAAATAAAAATATCGTTAAGGTAACATATTATAAAAATATCGAAGTATTTTTAAAATACATGGTTAACTATATGTTGAAATATAGCAAGTACGTTAGTAAATCTTATGAGAGTAATAAGGTACTTATATAAACCGTATTTAATCCGAAATATTATTTTTTATTTATAGGTTTTTTTTAACCCGAATTAAGTTATATTTATTTTTTAAATTAAAAGCGGTAAATTATTATGCTTTATGGAAGCGGTTTTTTATTTCGCTGATTAAAGATAATAACATTTAATACTTAATAGTAACATTATTAAGCTGTCGATAATCTATAACTAGGCGTAATTTTCCGGTTTTTTGAGTATAAAATATATAAGGTATCTAATTAGTAATTTAGATAATCGAATCCATTTTTAAAGTCGATTTTTTAGGTATTCCCTAAGTATATGTAACTTTATTTCGTGAAGGTTATAAATAGGGTAAAATTTAATTAATACTCCTTTTTTAAGAATAATTTCGTGATTTTATTCGCTATATTTTAATAGTTTCGTTTCCAGTTCTTTTCGGAATAACTGTTTATATTTATGATATTATGGTAGTATATTAGGTAAATCGTTTGACTTTTCGGGCTGTATATTTACATCGTTATTTAATTGCTATAATTATACTTTAATAATAATAATAATATATCGTACTTATTTATAATATTTATTTTCTTTTTTATATCGTTATTTTCGATTAAATGTTAAAACTTTTGTCCTTTTTTTTTTATATTTATCGCTGGGTTATAAAGTGAAGTTCATCTAGCTAATATTTTAATCGATTAAAGGGTTATGCTGGCGTAATTATGTTTTTCTCAAAATTATATCATAATCTTTTAGCGGTATAATATCGAAATTAATTGTTATATATTTTCTTAAGGTAAAAATATCGAGGTAATTAATTTTGCATATAATTTTTTTATTATCGTAAAAAAAAGGTTGATTTTCGGCGGTATTCGCGATATAAAAGTTTTTTTTATATTTTCATAATAGTTTGAATTGGTTAATTACCTTAGATGTAATATAATTATCTTTTAAAGTTTCGCTATCCACTATAACGGTGTATTAATATATTTTAATCCATATTTTCAAAATAATGGGGTTGTTTTTATTTTTTATAATTGCTAAAACCTTTCTTAGGAGTTCCTATATACTTTCCGGGGTTTTGCTATTTTGCGGCTTTTTTATAGGTAGTTTTTTTCGTTTGGGTATTGTTTAAGTTGACGTATTTTTTTTTCCAGATTGTCCGTCCGGTTTCGTAATTATTTGATAATATGCCGTTGTTATTCGGCTTATGCTTTTAGTTAATAAATGCGCGTTTTATATTTGCTTATTTCGTATTAAAGTTGAATTAACCGATATTTTTGTAGTTCGAATTTTTTTTTAATTAAAGTATTTTTTTTATTTATTATCGCATTTTTTTAGTCCTATTACGTAAATTGTTTCTTTATAGCATGGATCGCATTTTATATGGGGGTATTTTTGTTATTTTCCCATAAATCCTTTATAAGCTAGGTAAGTTTTGCTATAATCTTTTTTCTTTTTTTAGGTCCGTAATAACAATTAATTCGAGATAAAGGTCGGCGATTTGTTATCGAATAGTTAAATTAAATCCTTCCAGGGCCTTTTTATATTTTAAGCTATACGTATACCATTTGTAATAACAAAAGAGGTTTTTTTATAAGCATTACTTTCCTAAGGGCTAGTTTTATAAGGCTGTTTTTTAATTAATTTCTTCCTGGAAACAGATGGTATAAAGGTGTTGGTATTATTATTCGTCGTATTTATTTCTTCCGGTTTTGTTTGGGAAGTTAAATTCTTTTTTAATTATTTATATAATGCGTTTTTTAATAAATCGTTTCCATTTTTTATAACTGGGGTATTATTATCGCCGGCAAAAAAGGGCATGTTTTCATCCGTAACGATCTGGAATACTAGGGTAAACTCTTTCGGTTTACCCTTAATATTTTTTTAATTATTTTTTTATTGTTTAGGATAATCGTCGTTAGTTTTTTTTTTTTTGTTACCTGCGTAAAATTACGTATAGTTATTTAAAATGCTGCCATACTTTTGTTTATGAAAGTTTCTTAACTTCCCTTTATTCTTATTATATTTCTTAATTAAAAAATTCTACGGGGCTTTTTTTATATATATATATATATAATAAACATTTTTCCTTTGTCGTTACTAAGCTATTATCTGATAGGTATTAAAGTTTATGGTTTATCTTGCCGGGGTTTCTTAGGTAACCGAAATTTAAAAGCTTTATAACTTATCTTGTTACAATTTTAATATTCGATACGTTGTTTATTTTATTGTTAAACTGTATTAACTTTTATAAGTTTAAGTTCCGTTTTGTAGGATATATTTTATCGCCGTAATACGTTAATGTTAAAGTTATAACGCGGTTTATTATCGTATTTTTTTTAGCGTTAGCAATTCGTTAGGCGTATTGTCGATCGTCGATTTTTACTATTATTGCGATATAATCGGTTAAGTATTTTGGTCGATCTTCCTTAAATAATTTTTTTTAGATTTTCTTTTTTTCAAATTATCGAAAAATCGAGTTATTAATACTTTTTGTCCTTAATTAAATTTTGAAAAAAGTTAGATTAATTGGTTATTATAATTGGAAGCAAATTCTTTTTGTCGTAACTGCTAGATTTTAATTTTTACCTTCGTTTTTTTATTTATTATTTTAAATGCTTTTAATAAAGTTTGTTCAAACTTTCCGTAATCGCTATAAACCTGTATTACCTCCGGGATTTATTATTCCAAAAATATCGTAATATGTTTTTTTATAGCGGGTTCAAACCAGGTAACAGCATAATCTAAAAGTCGTCCGGCCACAAATTTAATTCGCGAGGTAAACGTAATAGATCGAATTAGAAAATACTCGAAATAAAATCGACATTATGTAAGGAATAATTGTAATTTAATAAATATTTTATTAAAAAGTTTAAGCTTAAAAGGTTTTAGCATTTCTCCTAATTTTTTACTAAGTGCTATTAAGATAAGTTGTCCTATACCGGCAGGCCCTTTACCCGGTGTTTGTCGTATTTATTTAAAAAGGGTTTGGATAATCTAAAATGTTAAAGTAAGCTCCGAATTATTTCGCTCTAGTTGGCCAATACGTTTATTTACAAAATTTAGGCGTTAAAGGATTTCTTTTTTAGTTAAGAAGGGTAATTGTTCCTTTTCGTCCAAATCCATGTTGTTATTTTTAAGGATTTCGTATTACGGCTGCTTGCTGGTAGACATATCGTCGAAATATTGTTTAAAGTCTGACGGTACTACTAAACAAAAGCTCACAACGTATAACGGCTAGGTTAATTAACTAATTATTAGACCTAAATCGACGGGTTTATATTAGCAAAATATTGTAAGAAATTAAGTAATAAAATAATTTAATTACGTTTTGTAATATCAAAGGTACTTTAAGTAACGAAGATATATTGCAAACTGTTGTAATCTAATTATAAATTTAACAAGTATATATATAAATATAAAAAAATTAAAATGGATGTCCTAATTTAAGCAAATCCACCTAATGGATTAAGATAAATATCCTAATCCAAGCAAATCTATCTCACGTGACTTAACCTACTCGGGTCCTGTTTTCGGTCCTTCGCCAAGCGACCGTTTCCGAGGTCCGACTGTGTTGTATCATAACACTAAATACGTGAGCATTTTTTATTTAGCGTTAATATGTTAAAGATATAACGAATTTATTACTTACGTAACACGTTACGAAACGCGTTAAAGTTAATTAGGTAACTAACTTTATTAAATAACAAAAAAAGTTCAAAACGTCTTTAAAACAGAAAATCGATAATTAACGGGTATTATATGAAAATTTAAAAATATTTCGTAAATAATTCGAATTTATTCGAGTTATTTTCGTAAAATACGGCATTAAAAAAGTATTTATAATATCGTCGAAATAAAATTTTTAATAAGGTTTTTTAAAATAAGGAATATAATAATTACTAATACCTAAAAATATAAAAAATTTAAATAAGCTTAACAAAAGAATAAAAAATAAATTATAATTATCTAAATTATTAATTCTTAAAATTAAAATTAAATTATTATTTAATATAATAATAGAAAGAAATTACCTTAAAAATTAATTTCGTAATAACTCGCCGTTAACAACCGGTTAAAAAATCGTATTAAATAATATTAATTAAGTAACGAACGAATTAAATTTGAAATAAATTTAATATTTCGATTAGTATATTTGAACGCATATGAAAAATCGAAACGTTTTTTAATTCTCGACGGCTACAAAAGCTATTATTCGATAAGATTCGAAAAATATTACGTTAGTTACGATATTATTACATTTTATATACCCGCGTATTTTTCGTATAAACTTTAACCTTTTAACGTATTTTCTTTTTCTTTTTTAAAACGCGTTTATTTATTATATATTAAAAATTTAATACGATATTATTATACTTATTAATTTAAAAAAATTCTTAACGGTTTTTACGACGTATTTAAAACTATTATAACGTCCGACAAGATTAAATCCGGATTTACCGTAATTAATTTCGTTCCTTTCGATTTTAATACCTTTTTCTTTACTTTCGAAATTTCTTTAGTTATATTTACGCCAACCGTTTTCCTGATAACCTCCGCCGGTTTTATTTCCCCGCTTACATAAACTCTTAAAAATATGTAAAAAATAATAAAACAAAAATATTACTTACAACAAAAATTTAAAAACTATTAAATCGGTTAATTTTTTAACTAAAACTTAATTAATACTTTAACATAAAGCTACGTTTTTTAAATAAAAAGCCGCTTAATTGTACGAAATTAACTACATTATATACAAACGTCGAAAAACTAAAAACAAACGTGTTTAAAAAAAATTTATTTACTATACAAAAAAAAAATAGTTTTTTTGGCCGAAAAAATAACAATAAAAAAGTGCAGCTTATAACGGCTAAAAGTAATCGTCGTAAAAAGGTTACGACGAAAAAACGGAAATATGGCATTTACGGTAAGTTTGGACATAATGCGCGTATTTATAATAAAACTATAAATTTTATAATTAAATATTAATTCTTTTTTAACTTTTTTTTTCTTATAACCGAAATCGGGGGCCCTATAACCCTATTTCTTTTTTTACTTACATTAAGAATTTAATTCGTATCGTAAACTATATTGGCGTTACTTTATTTCTAATTAATCTAAAATTCGTATAAATACGTTGCTAATAACGTATTTTTACGTTTTTTAAATTTATACGGTTAATTCTCGGTAATTATTTTTAATTAATTATATTCGATTAGCTTTTAATTGTAATTAATTAACACTGAACTTTTAATTTCGTTATAAAAATCTTCTCGGGATATAAATTATATTTTAAATCTTATCATCGGTTTAAATATAAATAATTAAGCTATATTATTTAACCGATATATTCTTTAAATATATAATCTTCTATAGCCGATTAATTAAAACTTTCATTCGGAAAATACCTTGTAAATTTTCAATCCTAAATATCTCCTTTAATTAATAATATTTTCAGATTATTTTCGTCGTCGTCGAATATCTATATAATCGTCGTCATATAAAATGTATTACATACTTTTATACTTTAATAATCGTAATACCCGCGTTTTTAATCAAAACTTTATCTTTTCCAATTATAAAGCGATAATCGAAAGTTACCTCGGTAACTAACTAAAATTAATCGCTTTTCTATAACCACTACTTAAAATAAATCGGGAAAATTTAATCCTAATTAATGCGAAAAATTATGAAAAAATTATTATCTAGGTAAAAGTTAATAAGAAAAAATAATAAATATATTTATAATATTAAACCTAACAATAAATAATTATATGTAACATCATAAATGGTAATGTTCTGAGGTTAAATCTACGGCGAAAAAAACGTTTTAATATACATATAAGATCCGGACTAACTAATCAGCCGAATCTAAGTACAGCTGTAACACCTTGCCCCATTTTATTATAACAAAATACGGCATCATAAAAAATTATTATAATTTTAACAAAGTTATATTTTTAATAAAATTTCCTCTAGCCACTGACATAATTACTATTAATATTTAAAAACGTAAAAGATTTAAATAATCTTAATAAATAATTAGAAATAATTTATAATAATATAAGCGACTAATTTTAAAATTAAATCTTATTCCTATTTATTATTCTTATCCTCGAAAACTATTTTTTTCCTTGATACGTTAATAATATACTTTTATTTAATTAAAAAATTATTATAAGTAAAACGGTTAAATAATAAAAAGAAAGATTTTTTAAAAAAGTTTAATATTTTGATTAATATATTCGAACGTATACGAAAAAAATCGAAATGTTTTTTAAATCTCGAAGGTTACGAAAATAAATATTTAATAAAATTTAATAAATATTATGTTAATTATAATATAATTATATTTGAATCTAGCTATATCTTATATAATATAATTACACTTCATATATTCTTTAATTTTTGTTATTTATTTTATATTTTTAACATATTTTATTTTTCTTCATTAAATCGCCCTTATTTATATTATACCGTACTATATAAGCGAGTCGGCCATTAAGCGAGTTAGCTATTTTTTAGCATTTATTAATAACAAATTTAAATAACATAACTATAACGTCATAAATTAATTTAAAATAATCGGATTTTTCGTTATTAAACGCCTTTATATCGTTTTTAAAAGTACGCGCATTATATTCGGGTTTGCCGCAAACGTTGTATTTCTATTTTTTCTCTTAAACCCTTATACGACGATTATTTTTAGCCGTTATTAATTGCGATTATTTACTATTATTTTCTTTTGTAGCTATAAAAGCTTATGCTTTTTTGTAGTAAATTTGTTTTTAAAAAAAGAACGTTTGTTTTTAGTTTTTTAACATATATTAAAATGTAATTTATTTCGCGTAATAAGCCGTATATTTTTCAAAAAAAAAGGCATTGTCGTATAATAGTATTAAATTATTTTTTTCGTTAAAGAATTAACTGATTTAATTATTTTTGTCGTCGAATTACCTTAGTAATTTTCAATTTTTCTTCTTATAAATAATATTTTTGTCGAATTATTGCGGTGATATTTTTAGGAGTTTTCGTAAATAGGAAAATAACGGAATTAATAAAGGTAACTGGAAAACGGTCGATATAGCTATAATTAAAACTTTAAAATCGAATGAAATAAGTCTTATTTTTACGAATTCTGATTTAATATTGTCGGTTGTTATGATAATTTTAAACGCGTTGTGGAAACCGGCGATTAAATTTTCCTTAGCAATATAAGTAACCTAATGTCGTATAAAACTTTTGATATATAACGGGTAAACGCGTTTTAACTAAGAAAAATAAGATACGTCGAAAAATTAAGGTAAATAAAAAAGATTAACAGATATATAAAATGTTACAATTTTATAATTAATGTAATATTTTTTAAATTTTATCGAATAGTAATTTTTGTAATTATTAAGAATAAAAGAATGTTTCGATTTTCTCGTATAGGTTTATATATATTAGCTAAAATATTAAATTTATTTCAAAATTAGTTAATTTATTATTTAATCGTTATCGCTTATAATATGTTTTTAATTAAATAAAGATGGGTTATCGGCGAACTAGCAAAAAAATAGTTTTTTCTAATAAAAAAAAATAAATAAAGCTAGGGTTTAATTTTAAAAGTTAATAACTTATATTATTATAAATTGTTCTTAATTTGTTTACTAAGTTTATTTAAACTTTCTACGTTTTTTAATATTAATAATAATTATGTTAATTATTATAAGAAATTTTATTAAAAACTTATTTTCGTCGAAATTATAAATATTCTTTTACGATCCCGTATTTTGCGATTATAGCCCGAATAAGTTTAAATTATTTACGAAATATTTTTATATTTTTATATAAAATCCGTTAATAATTCTTTTAAGATTTAAACGTATTTTAAGTTTTTATTATCGTTTAATAAAGTTTATTATTTAATTAATTTCGACGTATTTAACGACGCGTTGCGCAAGTAGTAAATTCGCTATATTTTCGACATATTAACGCCGAATACGAAACGTTCGCGGATTTAGGTTTAGGATTTGTTCGATAATCGATTTTTTTTCGGTCGGCGTTAGCTTTCGCGAATTAAGGACGGTATCGGCTCTAAAGAATATACCGTAATATCGGTTTTTAAAAGTAGATAAAAGGATATCATAAATAGAATCAAATTTTCTATAACTAAGTTTTCGGTTTCGTTTTTTAACCTAAATAGCTAAGTTTATTCTAGCTTTTTTTATAAGACGTTTAATAACGTTAATGTTGAAAAATAAATCTTAAAAGTTAAAAAGTAAGAAAGATAAAAAATTAGTGAACTCGCTTATATAGCCGACTCGCTTATATAGTAGGTTATTAAAGATTTTATATAATATTACGTTATGTATATTATTAAACAAGAGATTTTATGCCGGTTGTTATGATACGTTTAAAATTATTATAACGACCGATAACATCAAATCGGGATTCGTAAAAATGAAATTTATTCCATTCGATTTTAATCGCGTCTTTTTTAACTAAAAGTTTTAATTATATAAATCGGGTTTACTTAATTTCTAAACACCTTATTATTAACCGAAATGAAGTTATAAACCCACAACGCCTAAATAAAAAATACTTATAAAAATGATATAATATATAGTATTACTGTAAAAATCGATTAAACTAATAAGAATTTAATTTTCTAAATTATTTATTTTTATAAATATATTTAAATGCTCGAAATTTTTATATAATTAAATAAACGCAACGAATATTTTTAAAGTTTAACCGTTATTAAAACTATAATCTCAGTAAATTAGATAATGGATAAAGATTGAGATAGTTTAAAAGTTTGGTTTAATTTGAAGATAAATTAAACTTTTTTAAATTTATTTTATAATGTAGTATTAAAACTAACATTTTAAAAAGAAATAGAAATAACTTACTAAAACCTTTTCAAATTATAATAAAGTTTTGCAAGGTGCTTTGCCTTATCGTAAAGCATTCATTTTCGAAATTTAGTATCTATATCTTTTCAAATAATAAAGTTACATTTTTAAACTTAAGTTTTAAAGTTTTAATATAAAATAAATAATATAATATAAGATTAATAATAAAAGTAATTAATTATTAGGTATTATAATATAACGTAATAGTGATATAAATTTTATCTTAGTAAGTTTAGTTATATAATATTTATATATTTTAAATATTACATAACTATATACTTTTTTTAAATAAACTTTTTAAAATGAGCAAAAGTATATTTTCAAATAATTATATTATTCTCGTTACCGTTATATTTATAATTATCTATAATTTTAGTTTTAACCTAATATAACCTTGAGTCTTATGTTTTTACCTTTTTATCTCATTTAACGTGATTAAATTTACTGTTAGGAAACTAAGTGGATCCGATTTGTACTTATATTAACCGTTTTTCCATTTACTTTTATAAATTCTGTTATTTTCTTACTTATGAAAACTGTTTAAAATATTAACGAAATGATTTAATTAAAGTATTATTTATAAAAGAAAACTAAAATTATTAATATAACTCGTTAATAAAGATAATTAAAGCGGTTAATCTTTTAATAAAAAATAACCTAATACTATTATATAAAAACGCGGTTTTTTAAAAAAAAATATAATTTATTACGCGAAATAGATTATATATTTAATAAACGACGGAAAACAAAAAATAAACTTTTATTAAAAAACATTACTTATATAATGGAAACATAAGTTTTTATAACCACGAAAAAGGTAATAATAAATAATCGCGGTTAATAATAACTAAAAAAGGTTATTGTAATAAGATTTAAACGAAAAAACAAAACTATAATATCTACGGTAAACTTGGATATAATACGCTTACTTATAAGAAAGTTATACAAATATTAAATAATAAAAAATACGATTAGTTTAAATTAGTTTATTACGTTATAGTTAATTAAATTAAATTTATTATTACGAAATCCTAAATAACGGCTGGTTTGCTTATATAGCTCGCTCGCTTATATAATACGTTAACTTTTAATAAGTATTATTATTATTATTATTATAGTTAATTTATTATATTTGTTAATTTATTATATTATTTATAAATTTTTAAGAATAGTATCTTAATAAATAACTTAAATACACGCTTTTATATAGCTGCGGCATGTATATTACAATATAAATTGTTTGAAATTATTAAGAGCATTCTCGAATTTTACGATTTCGTAAACTTGTAAGTTTTTAGTAGGTATGTAAATCGGAGGGGTGTGTAGTAGTACGTGTGCGCCCTATAGTTTATAACAACGAAAGAATTATACGTAAAATTAATTGTCGCGAATTCTTTTATTAAATAAATTTAAATAATTATTTTCTATATAATTTAATTAAAGGTTAAGAAAATCATACTTCTATTATTATATTTTAAAGTATGCTCATTTTAAGACCTATATAACCGTATTTTTACTTTTTTCATTTAGTGGTTGATTTTTTATGATTATTTTCCCTGATATTTAAGGGTGTTCGAGATTAATTAGACCCGATTTGTACTTGTTGCGTTTCTCGCACCTATAAACCGAGCACATAGTCAAGTGGCCGCACGTCCATTGTGCAGGTGCGAACGGGAACAATAGTGCAGGCTATCTAAACCACGAAAGGACATGGTACGGGGCTCCTTGAACTCGTTCTTGTGCTTTCCTAAGCCTTTTCACCCGCGGGGATATTATTCAATGTCATTTGCTCTTATAGAGATGCTACCCTGGTTGGACCAATAGTGAAGGATACTGTGGGGCTGCGAACTGAAATAGACAATCTTTCGAGAAGCCCTCGTACTAGCTTTCCAACTCCACTATAACATCCATTAACATCCCCTTCCTACGCCACCCAAGAGATCAGTACTGCGCCTACTCAAGGCTTCCATCCCCCTGTCCTGTCACGGAAGAAACCGTTCGGGTCATATCTGTCTGCAACGTCTCGTGCGAATGCAGCATCCTCGGGCTTCAGCCTTCCCCAGTAATCTTGTCGGTGGAAAGCATAGTTCATGAAGAGAGGGCAGTATACGTCCGGCAGTTTGCCTTGCTGTTGGTACGCAAGCGCCCTCTCACGGATGCCTCCGTACGTGTCCTGCATTTTCTGGTCCATCCTCTCATAGTTGAGCTGCTGAAAAGAAAAGGCGTAGTTCATTTCTATGATCAGGCGGTCCGCATCAGGGTCGGCGTTGATCAGATCCCCACCTCTTTCCAAGGCAGCTTCGGCAATGCGCTTCGGGAACGGTTGGAAGGCAATAGAGGATACAATGCCTGGAACGAGTTGAACTGTGTCCGACATATTCCTCCAGTGGTCGTGGAAGGCTCCCATGATCTCCTCGCCGTCGGTGGCCGACGGTAAAGGGACCGTCTCCGTACCGATCTGCACAGCCGATGCCGGAAGAACCGCCCAGTTACTTCCAGACATGAGTTGAGCATAAGATTGGACCTTGGTTGTGTCTAGTATGGGTCCGACGTCCGTGAAGTTCTTGAAGATACCCTCGGGCACGTCAGGTCCGTCATAGAAGAGGAAGAGGATCCAAGAATCGACAAGGTCAACGGGAGCGCGCTCCGCCGTCACGATTACCGCGGCCTTGTCATCGGTGTTATACTCGGTAAAGTCTCTGACGGCCTTTAACAGCGCGCGGGCGTTCTTATCCGTGTGTTTGAAAACTAGGTTGCCGCCGAAGACATCGCCCTGACGATACGTCTGCAACAGGTACGACACCACGATAGCAAAGTTGTTGCCACCCCCTTTAAGGGCCTTGTACAGATCAGGGTTCTGCGTAGCGGATGCCGTGGTAATGGTGCCGTTGGCAAGGACGACCTCGTATTCGATGACGGAGGACGCGGACCAGCCATACTGTGCCGACATATAGGAGAGTCCTCCACCAAGTATCAAGCCACCCACACCGGTGTTGCCAATACGGCCGCCGACGAAGGTCCACCCCGTCCCGTCCAACTCCGCAGAGATGCTGTCTAGCCGCTGGCCTGGGCCGACCCTAGCAACGCCGGTCTCCTGGTCCAGTGTGACCTGGTCGAGTTTCTCCATCGAGATGAGTGGTCCACCATCAACACTCGACCATCCATTGTTTGGGTTATGCCCGCCAGACTTGACGGCAAAGGGTTCGGAGTTGTTGGTGAGAACTTGCACAATGGTGGACACCTCCGCGGCGCTCTTTGGGAAGAGCACGCAGGTAGGCTTCATGGCCCGACATGATGTCGACCAGTAGTCGTTTTGCTCGGTGATGTACGAGACTGAGAGTGGATGAGCCACCTCGATCGAGGAAGTAGCCTCGATATCATCACAGCTGTCGGCCCAAGCTAGCCCCGCGAGGATGACGGCTGAGGCAACGATGGCACGAGTAGAGAACATCTCGGGCTTGGAATATCTCAAGAATTCTATTGCCGGCTCTCTTAACGACGGAGAAGTAGAGTGCTACGAAGCCAATACATCCTCTTGGAGTTTCAGCCTCTTATAGACGTCACTCCCGTAACGGGACCGAGCGTAAGGCCCGCAATGGTAACCCCAGCGTAGAAATTGGTCCAGTTAAAGATCATGCCTCCGCGATAGGTGAGAGCCGGAAGCAAGAAAGCATCGAACTACACGAAGCCAAATCATGCATGATAGACGCATCCGGCCCAATTCTGCTCCAAATGTCCAACCGACCGCGCTGCCACGGTAGAGATCAAGATCTACGGCAGAATGGAATCCAAGATTCTTACGCGATAGTTTCCAGGGTGCCATCTGATTAGGGAATGATCACCGGAAGAGGAATTGGATCGAAGGTTCAGATTTGTGTCCTGGGCGTCTTGGGAATCAACATTAACCAACCATGGGATCAGTCCGCGTTGCCAGGTTTCATCAAGACGCTGCTCTTCCTATTCCGTACATAAGCGACAGCGCCTTTCGGGCGAAGGTAGCTTTGCCAGTGGTCAGCACCATGGTGCATGTGAAGGTGCGTCGAACCTACATATACCTTCATAAGCAGCCACGCATCAGGATATACCACCCAAATCCAGCTAGGAGCGTTGCCAAGAGGAACTGAGGTTTGCAGGAGCCCACCATTCTCGCCATAATCCTATCATCCACAGCGTGACTACGGTAGCGCCAACGGCCCGTGAGGCCCCGGGATATTATCAAGGCAACTACACAAGACAAACCACCTTTGCGACGTGCCATCGTCGTCGTTCTGGCCCCTGGCCGACAGGCCAATGAGCATAGCCGGTATATTACGCTCCAACTCTCCCCAGCTTAGTGCTGACATTAATAACGGCCCGGATCTCGCTTAGACACCGTCAGCTGTGAATTGGCAGCCCTCGACGTCACCCCGCAGTGTCAGACGGAGAAAAATTGCAACTACGATGAACCACCTGTAGGCTATATACGCCTTGTACAGCTGCAGATGCAACCGTCACATAGTCTCCACAGAGATAGAAATTTGATGGGGAAAGAATTGCTATGCAGCGCGAAGCGAGGCATGGATAGCTGGTAAACAGGATGCACCCACCTCACAGTATTAGTACTGTATTCTCCAACCGGTTGCGTCCGTTTCCGCTGGTCTCCCGGAAAGCTAATGCACTGATTACTAAGCCAATACCAGGTCTCGTCGGGATCCCAGTGGCAGCAACAGAACTCCCTGAGCCGATTTGTGGCGAGCTCCCCGGCCAGAAGGAATATCCAAGCGAACCGGTGAGGGGCGCACATTCTGTGTCCAGAAACCAGCTGCAGTCATAGTCCCGTCCTCACATGATAAGGGGGACGTACCGATCCAAGGTCAGTGGCCAGGTGCTACCATGACAAGTCGAAAGCCTTGACAGGCAGGACAGGCTATAAATCTTGATCTGCTGTAGCTAGCCCATTCCTAGTGGCCAGGGTCGCGGGTATATTATGAGGACTGGACGGAGACAACTTGGGACGAGCTCGCTGGGTTGCATTATACTATACACTCCGCGGGTTTTCTCTGTTTCACGAGAAGATGGCTAATATTGAGGAGCCCTTGCTTAACTGTAAGCCTCAATACATGTGATCCGTCTTAATCATACGGTTAGTCATGCAAAGCACTACTCTACGACCCAGATGGAATTTCCAAAGACTTATCTCAGGGGGCGTTGAGTTTTAGAGTAGCACCCCAGGTATATAAACGTAGTGGTCACCCCCCTACCTATTAAAGCGTATGTGATAACACCTTAAGAAGAAACCTAGATAAGGACTAAAGGGGTTCGAAGTTATGAGAGCCTGGCATCGCATACTGAAGTATTCATTTCCGAAGAGTCATGAAGTCGTCAGCAGAAATGGCTACATACGGGTCTGTAGGTGATGAATAAGCCTCATTGCCTGCATGGAAGAGAAGAAACCGGAAATCTAACCACCGGAGTACGCCGTGGCTATGTAGTTATATCACGCCATCATGTAATATTTTATCTAGAAACCAGTTATTTGACTTTACTGTCAAGGGCGGATGATGCGATAAAGGGGGGTTGAAGCCCTTCCAATCTTATAGATGGCCTGTTGCCTATAGTATTCGGCTCATAGTGCACTCAGGAAGGATCCCCTGGATGTTCGAGCAGGCTTCTAATGACCACCTCACGTACTACGGTTGCTCAAACCGTTGGCCGACTGTCTCGGTAAATCCTTGCTCCCATCAGCGAGGTAGCAGGCCCCAACATGAAGCAAGGGTTCTCTCAACAATCTATCCAAGCAACCGTGGCTCTTTATTCTTTCGTGTTAGCCCAACCGATCACATGAGCATATTCGTCATCTCATCAACGGTCCAGTACTTTCTCATATTTTCCGCACCGAGCGTCTTGACCTCCTGATCAAGATGAGTCCAGAGCACAGTACCCCATCCTTCCATCTTCAACTTCAGAGCCCCCATCTCCAGTTCGGTCTCGCCGCTCTTGCACTTGCGCAGATACTCTTGCAACACTTCCAGACCCTGATGTATCTCCTTGTGCTGCCTCAGTAGCTCTGCCGCCCCGTTGCCCCTCCCGCTCCGGAACTCGGGCATCTTCTTGGCGAGGACCGGGAAGAGGTACGTCTCCTCCATCTTGTGGTGCATATCCAACCCCTGCACGAACTGCAGCCCTGCGTCGAGAAAGGTCCTCAGAGACATGCCGCCCGGTCGTTTGCCCGAGGTGCACGCCCCCCACAACATGTTCCACGTGGACCGGATGTGGTTGTGGTACAAGTCCATGTGTTCCGCTAGTCGGTTGTATTGCCGGAACTCGTGGTCGCTAAGGGGTGGCAATTCGGGTTCCTTCGATTGCCCGGATGCGGTCTCGGACTCTGGAGTTGCTGCTTCGGTGGCGGGCGCCGGGGGTTGTACGGTTGTCTCCCGCTCCGGAGACAATTCGGATGACATTGTGCGGTTTTGGAAGGTGGTGAATATGCGCGATGCAGAGAGTGATGAGGTTGCATGTAAACGTATACCACTCGTCTGAGAAGGAGACTGCCGCCACCGAGAGGTGGAAAGTAGTCTTGCGATGATGCTTGTGGCGATGCCACTACCAATACGACTGCTACGAGCTACAATATAACATCGTGGAATGCGGGGACAGGTGAGCATTAGATCGTATAAGATTTATGGGTTAAGAACGACACATGTGAAATCAAATACATTTTAAATAAACATTGCCCATTACATGGTGCCAAAGCCAAAGCCAAAAATACCGCACAATAGCGAGAGATGACGATGAGTCAGCCATTAGATATCAGAGGAGCTTCTACGATGAAGCGGGGGGTTGGCTGAGGCAACCGATAAGATAAGACTGCTGAGTCCACTCGATTTAAAAATGGATATTATAAACGTTTCCTATCTCCTTGGCTTGCTGTATAGGGGCGCTGAAGATGACTTGTCTGCATGACAGGTCAGAGGACTAGAATTCTACCTCATGCTACAACCACCACATTAGTTTGGCGGATAAGATATAGTGCCTCTTTATATCCGACTGAAGTATATTAGGAGCTCGCGTTGTGTTTCTCGATAATTATATCGTGCGCTGCACCGAGCATTAGGGGGTTGAACAGGCAAAGGTCTTCCGGCCTGCTGAATAGGAAATCGTACTAACAATAAAAGCAACTAGTCTACTGTATGTGGAACCATCGGCAGCAGATATTTTGGCAGCCATAGAAATAGGGCCATGTCCGAAGCCGTCACCCAGCTTAGCTTCGACATGACCGTCTCGATCATCCATCACCGAGGAGGTAATTGATGGTGGATCAGTCTGCTCAATAACGCATGGTATAACACCCAATTTATCCTTGGCATGCAGAACCCCACCGCGCGGAAAGGCCCGAGAGCGGGGACTTAAGCAGACACGGCCAGGCCCTCCAGGTTGAAGCCGCGAGTCGATTTTCAAGCACACCTGAGTAAATGGGTAACAGTTAGTGCCTAAGCCATTAAGAAAGGGGGTTGTCAAGAGGGTATATGCAGGGAACTTACAGCACCGAAAAGCTGCTCGGGGAAGGAGACCCCGGCATAGCGAGGGAGATGCTATTGCCACGAAGTGGGAAAGAGGTGTTTCCTCGATCGCCTGTCAGGGTTGTCCGAGGGAATCTGGGATTCCACCGCGCGACGGGTGCATCGGCACCTCACTTAAACCACATTGTTCCGATATGCATGCAAGGATCCTCCCAACGAACTTGGGTAGTCCTCAAGTTCGGGTAGTTGATACCACGTAGAGGGGCAACGGAGCGCCCTGAGGGCCATAATCATGAAACAGCAAATTCTATAGCTGCCTAGCGGTGTATCTACGAGATCACCGCGATCTGTCTCCCCATCGGAAAGATCCCACAGTCCGGCACCAGCAGCGACGTTTCCCTTTTTGATTCAAAGCAAACCCAGTCAGCCTGATGCATTACCCTACACGCCAGAGGAGCCCCCCCCACCCCCTTTTCTTTCACCCCCAACTTCCTGATCTACTTAGGCACCTAACTCGTATTCCTAACCGCGGACGGCAGCACCTAGCGCACCACCTGTGAACTGTGTGCCACCGGCCTGCCTCGGCACACCCCCCGTCCTGCCGCCACGGCCGCCAGTCCTCTGTCCGCCCCCGCGGCCGCCGCGCGCGTTCTGGCCGCCGCGGCGGTCGAAGGCGTTGGCGGTGCCCTGGGTGCGCTGCTCGAGGGTGCGCTCGTTGGTCTCGATGAGCTGGGCGGCCTTGTCGGAGAGCGTGAGCGCGAGGCTCTGCAACCGCGAGAGTTCGACGCCCTTGCGGAAGATGACGGTCTGCGTGACCTGGTCGAGAGCCGCCGCCAGCTCCTCGTGGCTGATCATCTTGCTCACGAGCGCCGCGACCTTCCGATCCTCGAGCTCGAACATGGATGATAAGGTAGATACCGCGAGCGTGTCGTAGTAGGGCGCGTAAGTGAAGAGGTAGGTGCGCAGGCCCTCCTCCTGGATCTGCTTCGACAGCATCGCCTTGATTCCTTCCGTGTCCGGCATCAGGTCCCAGATCTTGATGCTGTGGATGAAGTGCGTCGACTTCTTCCACTCGCCGGCGGCGAGGGCGCGTGACGCCTGCATGACGTGATCACGCGTGTTCTCGGGCGGCCCGGTGAAGATCTGCCGTTCGTGGTACTCGAGCATGCGCCGATACGTCTTGCTGATGACCCGCTTCTTGATGTCAGGCGAGGAGCCGGTCTGGGCGAGGAGGGGAATCTCGAGGAGCATGCTGCAAGTCAGGTAGACGCACTCTAGGAGCTCGAGGTTGATGTGCATGTGGAACGGTAGTTGCCGTTGCTTCTCCAGCCGCTCCTGCTCGGGGGACACCTGGCTGTACCGCTGGATCATGACGCCCTGAGCCAACAACTCCTTCTGCCTACCGCTGCCGCAGATCTCTTGGAGGGTGTTTTGTGCGTCGTAGACGAGCCCTTTCCGAAAGGCACAGAGGCCAACCTGGACGAGGGTTCTGTTGTAGAGGATCTGGGTCTGGACGTCGAAGCTGCCGATCGTCTCCTGCAGATGCGACATGAGCATCATGTCTCGGGCTCGGTAGTACTCGTCATGGAGAGCCAAAAAGTAGATCTGGCAAAGCATTGCACGGGCACGAATGATACCCTCGCTGTTCTCGAAGAGGTACTTGCAGAGGATGTTGAGGAGGCTGGTGGCATCGGCGACTTCGCTACGTGGCGTTATGACGGACTCGGCGCCGGAAGGCACCGACTTCCAGGCGTTCTCCTCAAGGATCTTGACGACCTGGGCGGGCTTGAAGTAGACGTGCTCGAGTCTACGCATGACGATCCGATTTAGGCTGTCCTGCGGGATCTCCAGGGACTTGTCCTTTCCGAGGTGCTCATAGTAGAGGAGGCCGCGGAAGATGATGTTGTATAGCGAACCCTCGTCCGTCAGCCGCTCAATGTACTCAGAGGTGTGGGGGTCGATGGTTTGCAACGACCGGGTAAGCTCGTCGTCCAACCGCTCGACGTATGACACGATACTGCCCGGGACCTTGATGTACTTCTCTCCCGGCTGCAGGGTGGGCGCCTTGTCGTCATCCTCCCATTCCTCGGCGTTCTCGATGACAATGTGATCGCGATTCGTCTCCAGCACCTCGAACAGAGTGGCCAGCTCCTTCTCGGCAGCCGTCCAGTGCTCCAGGGGCATGGAGGTTGCAACACCAGTGCCGAGATCGAATCGTGCCGAGATGATGGTGAGGAGAACTCTGATCCGCTGGTAGGGGGTGACGGCTACTTCCAGCAACTTCTCCATGATGCGGATCTGCTCCAGACGGTCGGTGTTCTTCTTGCCGCGAGACTCCATGATGGCTCGCAGGTGCTTGAAGATGCTCTCGGGTGTGAACTGGAGCGTCTTACCCCCTTTGCCGACAGTGGAAAAGCCTTCTTCATCGCCCTCGACCGGTCCCTCGAAGACTTCGGCCTTGGCCTTCTTGGGCTTCGGGGCAGGAGCCTCGTCGTCCTCATCATCGGAGAAGAGAAAGTCGGTGGGATCCGCCCTGTACTGTTCGACCTGGGATTGGTAGTCCTTGGTGAGCTTCTTGATCTTCTGCTTGACGGCGTTCAGACCACGGGCGCTCGTGGCGTTCATCTTCTTGGGCGTGACCTTCTGCTTGGAGATGGCCTCGTTCATCGAGTCCTCTAACTCGACGAGGGCCTTGATGTACATCTTGGGAACGCGTCCCCGCTCCGACATCTTGGCGGCATGACGGTTGAGCTTGTCGAATTCTAGGTGTAGAGAAAATCCAAAGTTAGCATACTTTTGATACAACTACATCAGGTCCTGCCGTAGCGCGAGATGCGTATGAGTGGCATGCGGTATGTGAGGAGGAAACGGGAGGGCTAAACGTACCGGTAGATATAGCGCCCCAATCATTGATCTTTTGCCGCTTCTCTATGGTGTCGATTATGGCCTCAAGTTCTGCCATCTGCTTGTCCTTGGCGCTTTTTAACGTCTTGGGGGCGTCGTCATCGTCGCTAGATTCCTCGCCTGATGACTCGTCTCGCAAGAAACGTGCGGCACCGGATTTCTTAGCCCCCTCGTCGTCACTAGATTCATCCTCCGATTCGTCATCGTCATCGTCATCCTGATCGTCGGACTCGCGCTGGTCTTGCTCCTCTTCTTCTTCCTCTTCTTCTGAGTAGAGGTTCTCCTCGTCAGAGCTGCTCTCGGAGGAGCTATCGTCGCCGGCGCGAAAGAATCGGGACATGTTGACTGACTGTTGACGGTACCGTTCAATGCTGCTGTTCGTTACTGGGGAATAAAATAACTACAGGTGACCAGAGGGGCTGAGAATTATTGTGGACGGTCACCAGGGGCAGTTGGGTACTGTAGTTGCAGTTTGGCTGGTGATGACCCAAACACTTTGGAGGGGCAAATAGGATGGGAAAATTCCGGTGGTGATTTCGAAAATTCACCGATTGAAATTTGGTGCTCTGAAGGAGGGCAGGTGGGGTCGAACACCTTCACTACATGCATACATGCAATCAGCGATAGGTAGCCGTGTACTTAGGCAGGAAGGCACCCTTAGCGGGACTGAGGCAATACCAACATGTATAGATAGATACCGCGGTCCCGTGCTTCGAAGTAAACACATCAATGGACGACAGTGTATTCAGAGACAGGAGGCGCATTGAGTGACTCTATGGGTTTCCTTCAGTACAGAATTGAAGGCTTTAAGGGCGGGTTGGTTACGGCGACGCTCCATCAAGGGGGTGGAGCCGGTCGAATCCGGAGATAGATGTCGTATCATATGTTATGGTTGCCATAGGCATCAACTTAGGGGTACAGATATATGTGTAGACATTATTACCGCGCAGGTAACCTCCGCTCTCGGCTTGAGGTGAAATCCCGTGCGATAGGGAATATCCATTTATTCGCTAGGAGAAGGCCCTAAAAAGGAACCATTGCCCCGTCATTACTCTTAAGGGCGCAGACAGTACCTCCCCGAAAGACCTGATACTCTGTCAGAGGTGCCCGCTCGCGTCTTCATATTGCCCGTTCACAATGAAATCGGACGCCCAGATCACGCTGCGCCTTACCCACCCAAACTCCAGATTGGTGCCTCCCTAAGCTCAAAAGAAAAGCGACAAATCAAGCTAAGCATCACCTGAAATCCCCGTGAGAGTATCAAGTGTCAAGATCGAACCAGTGGGGGTCATCCTTTGCTCTCCAAGGCTTGATGTCTCTCGGATTCGCCTCGCGGCTCTTCTTGGCCTGACTGAGAACCCTCTGGCTTGCGTCGCTGTTGTACAAGTCCCCGAAATCCTTGATCTCGCTGCGGGCGGCTTGTACTGATTTCAAGAGGCCCTGGAAGACCTCATCGGCTATGTACCCCGTCAGTCAGTAAGAAACATAGTGTTTAGTTGTCCTTGGGGGAAGTGCGTGGGCTTCTTACGAGTTTGTTTCGTGGTTATTGACTCTAGCATGCGTGGAATCGTACCCCTCAATTCCCGGCACTATAGATGACCCCATCGTGTCAGCAATTCCCGCTATAACATCTCTTAAGAAACGAGGACGCGATCCGGGGGTTGTACCTTTATGTGAAGCAGCTTCAGCTGCTTCAGTGCCTGCTGAAGCTGCTCTTCGTCCCACTCCTCCTCCGGCTTTGCCCGCATTGCTTGGGTGCCGGGACCGGACGTCTTCTTCTGTTGGGTTGCAGACATGTCTTCGGCGTTATTTTATAGGAAGCAGAAAGTTGGGAATGACGATGACAGTATGGTTCGCCGGAGATGAACATATAGAACTAGGTTATCAGTGTCTCCAAGTACATAGTAGGCATTCCGTAGGTACGAAGTACATAGAACTCAATACCGATATAGTGTATGGACATACGACCCGATTAGTGAATACTCCTGCTTACACTAGTTATACTAATACAGATCTAATGGATAATCGCCTATGCATCGCTGATAAAGGACAATGTGACTACTATGTAGAGAGTTGCGTATGGGCTGGGCACAATATCGTGGGTCACAAATTACGAGTACATAGGTGCATATCTTCAAGGATCCCTGGAATCATACTGTACTTACCAAGTAGGAAGAGGCCGCTTGGCGCCCCCCTGTCTCCGCCGGCAGCGGGGCGCCACCTGGGCATTCAGTTTTCTCGGCCCGGAAAAAGGTTGCGCCCACCCATTCAAGACCGTGTAAATTTCTCCCTCCAATTCTTCCTCACACCTCTTCACAGTCCGGCTTGCCCAAGAAAAACACGTCTTTGCCCGTACCCAACGCGTTCGATCAACACAGTGGGAAGCCTCATTTAGACAACGCAGTCATACCAACACGCCCACACTCAAAAATCACCCCGCCACGAATCGCAAACGCGCAGACCCAGATTTGGCGATCCGTCCTATATTCTCACAGTACAGCCACGACTCGACGCACTCACGTTTCCCCTCCGTCCCCTCCTTTTTCCCCTACGTCAAACGCTCTTCGCCCCTAAACCCCCTTCGACAACCGCCACCATTTCACTCCCAACGCTCCCCCCGCAGACCCCCCACCACCCCGCCGTTGCCGGCCTTCCCAACGGCACCAGTCCGGCATTGAATAACACGCCGCGACTGAGCGCTGCCGGCGGCGGTCCTGGTGGAGGAGCTGGTGGCGGAGGCGGTGGTGGACAACCCCATCAAGTTTTGGCCGCCGCTGCGACGCCTTCCTCGTCCTCGATGGGCCCCGGTGCCAGCGGCGGCGGGCTCGGGGGTGATGTGATGGCGACGCCGACAGCGACCATAGCGACGGGGGCTCTAGCGCCACCGCCCGAGGGCATCTACCGCACATTTGAGGACCTCCTAACGGCAGTCCAGCGCGTGGCTAAGGACCAGGGCTATGGAGTCGTCAAATTGCGCGCCAGCAATTACCGTGACGGCAAGCCCACCCGCTACGATCTTGTCTGCGATCGTGGCGGCGTCAAGTACAACAGCACAGCCAAAAAGCGCAATCCCAGCACCCGCAAGGTCGATTGTCCCTGGCGAGCTAAGGCCGTCTGTGAGGTCCAGCTCCAGAACCAATGGCGATTCGCTGTCCAGGACGCGAGACACAACCACGAGGCGAGAGTACCTGCCGCCCCTCCGGGCCAGGAGAACACGCCCATCGCTCAGAGCATTCGCAGCTTAACCAACAAGATGGATCGCATGAGCCACGACCTGAGCCAGGGCTTCGGACGCATCGAGGCACGTCTCGAGGGCATCGAGAAGCGGCTCGAGGCCATGGAGGCGCGTATCAACACCGTCGAGGCTCGTATGTCGGGCATAGAGGGTGCGGGGCGTATGGAGATCCCAATGGACAACCAGATGGACATCGGTGAAGGATCCATGCTAGGGCCGGCCGTCATGTAGCGCCCTGACGGCCCCAGCCGGTCTGACGAATTCGATGTCGGTGGATATCCGCCCGAGGTGCCTAACCCTGGCGGTAGGGACGTCGGGTAGCGGCGGTTCCACAATCAGGAGCAGTAGGGCAGATGTCCTCCACGACAGTCATTATCCACACCCGCTAGCGACCGCCGTCAATTTTCCGGAGAATTCATGTTGTGCAAATTTTTGCAGGTAGTGGCGGGCAAACAGGCAATAAAGGATGTGTGTTACGGCGTCTAGGAGGTATAAGTACAAGTGCGTTTGATCTTTCGTCCTGGCAGAGAGAATGCAAGGGAGGCAGGGGAATTGTTTCGGCCAGCAGATACCCATAGTCCTAGCTAGGGGCTTTAAAAGCATCAAAATACCACACAACACATGTATATGTGCTTCTTCTAATCACCTCAGTCTTTTCGGGTCCTCGTCGCGAGAGAATGGGCTTGGTATGTCCAACATAACTACTGGCCTTAGATATAGGATCATGGGTCCTCCGACCATCATTCAAGGAGGCTTCGACAGGAGCCCTAAGTCAGTGATCTACGATCCCTACCCTTAGCTGGTCTAGTTCTTAGGATTCGCCGCCCGGCTCTGAATAGTGTTACCTTGATCAAGCATGGACCGATTGAGTCCATCTTCGGGTTCGCCTTGCGTTATGGTGTTTCAACCGATGAGAATTCTACGTCAACAACGACTACGGGGCATCAGTCGCCCGGAAACGTTCGTTTCCAGTTCAGTGACATCTAAAATGAATCTGAAATAGGAATTTGCCGTTCCCGTCTCCTCGATACAGTGCATGTTCATGGACCGAGGCCCTCGTGAGGATCAACCGTATTCCTTCCAACCTTGCACGCGTGTGAATTGGCTGGTCCGGATTGGCCAAAGAGAATGGAAAGACGTAAGATCTATACAATATCTCCTAGCTGCATAGATAGAGGCTTGACACTACCGTTGCCGTGCCGCCCTCTCCTGGGTTATCATGACTTCTGCCCCTTTCGAGTACTCTGTGATAGACGCCCGGCACAGTCCTGCCCGTACCCCCTTGAATTGGTATCCAATGCTTCAAATGGTGGATATTCGAAGCAACCCTTACCATAAAACGTATTCAAGACGATAATTCGTGATACCGTAGACGTTGGTATACCCAGTCATGTATACGCGATCAGACTATCTAACTTACGGGGTGTCACACTCTACTCCCATTCGGGTTACAGTCTTGTATGCAAAGAGACCAATATGCGGCAAAGAGGATACGTCGTAGGAGACGTGTGCATTTAACAAGCTCGCGGGGCCATCTTTAGCATGTAGATATATTCTCATTCAAGTCTCGTGGGCGGAGCCGTGTACCTGTGGAACGTCTCCACACCCTTGCGTTAGGGTATGGTCATACGGGTTACAGATTTCCACGCCCCAAGAGCGAGCTCCTCTTCCCGTCGCCTAAAGACACTGAGAGTACCAGTCGTTCTGGCGCTGACAGCTCGACCCAGCCGCACATACTGTGCACCCAGTCCAACCGTTTCCACCGCATTGCCCTAAAGTATCTGAGGTTAGTGACTCTCCTTCTACTGATTCGGTGGGGGTGTTGGGGGCTGCGGGGGTGAGTTTCCGGGGTTGGGGATTCTCCAAAGGGCTCCATCAGGAAACCTATGCCCGAGTGCTACGTAGAAAGCGAAGGGTAAGAAGCAACGCGAAAGATTGCTTACCCCATTTAGCAGCAGTGCAAGTCGGGCCCGGCGCGCCAGTCGTAGTAGTAGTGGTGACGGTAGTGAGTGTCGTCGAGGGGCGCGGCCCGCCCGTAGCAGCAGCGGCGAGGACACTGCTGACGGCGGTCCACGCGGGCTTCTTACTGAAGTTCTCGTCGTACAGGAGCGCCGCCCCCTGGCCCGGGAAGACGCTCGGGATCCAACTGTACTTGTCGGTGAAGTCCCAGATGGTGATGCCGACGCAGGCGTCGACGGCGAGGCACGCCCTGGTCACGGTGGCATAGTTCTCCGCCTGGGTCCGCAGGCCCGCGGCGGTCGGCGGCAGGCTGCTGAACCGGATGTCCAGCTCCGTGTACGCGACCTCGCTAACGCCAGCCGCGACGTACGAGTTCATGGCCGCCTCGAGGCTGCTCTGGCTCGGGGTACTCCCCACGATGAGGTGCGCCTGCATGCCGACGCCGTCGATCCTACCGCCAGCCCGCTTGATAGAGTTGATGATACGCACGGTAGCGGCTTGTTTCGCTCCGGTGCTTTCGATGTTGTAGTCGTTGTAATACATCTTGGCATCCGGGTCGGCAGCAGCGGCCGCCTTGAACGCGATGGGGATGAACGATTCACCCAGAACTCTGTAGAACACCGACGGGCGGAAGGTGCCATCCTCGTCCAACGCCTCATTTACTACATCCCATGCATAGCACTGTCCTCTATAGTGTCCAGCCACATTGGCAATATGAGTCTCAATAATGGATGTGAGTTGCTCTCTAGTCCACGACCCTGAATCAACTGCGTCCATATCAGCATACGATGGCATTCCACACTAAAGGAAAAGGTAGACGTACCCCACGACGGCAGCTGGGAGTGCCAGACCAACGTGTGGCATCTTAGTATCATATTGTTCGTCTTGGCGAAATTGGCGATCTGGTCACCACTCGAGTAGCTGAACGAGCCGCGACTGGGCTGCGTGAACTGCCATTTCTGTCCGTTTCCGGGAGTAGTCTGACCGAACTCATTCGGGTCCGTCAGGATCCTAACATAAGCCGCATCGCTCAACTCACCGTTGTCGGTCGCCGAGCCGAAGTACATCTTTCCAGCGGCCTTGGCTAGTTGGTGCAGCTGCGCTGAAGCGCCGTGGGCAGCCAACAAGGCAGCAGCGGGCTTGAAAAGACGCATTGTGGGCCTTTTTATTTGGCTATATGCTGTTGGGAGAGGAGCTGAGCTGGAGGATGCTACTCAACCTAGGATTCAGGAGAGGTCGACGTGGAAATACTGGTTACTTATACCAAGCACCGCGGTCAGCAACAGGTTCCATTGCACTCTTCTGATGGGGCCAAATCAAAGTCCATCTCCGATGGCCTTTCACATCACTCCTAGAACTTCCGATCCAATAGGTTCGTCTTGAGACCATAGCCGGCACTTCGGGTTCTCGCCTTGAATATCCCGCTAGCGGTGCGCTCGAAGTCTTGGGATTATAAGTCTACGGAGAATATGGCTTGAACCTAGCAGTACCTTGCATAAGTCTACGGAGAATGGAGGAGGTGAAGTAGCATGTGGGGCGGCGAACCCCTTGAATCGGGCTTTCGCTCCCGGTCCGCGCCCTAACTTTGGCTAGATCGGGCCACACGAAACCGTGAAAGGGAAATGCAACTTGATTCCGCGCCGCAACTGGGATAGTCCAACTGTAGGGCTGGGCTTTGAATCCCGAGAAGCCGTTCGTGGCAAGAAAACCAGGTTTCTCCACCAACCGGCGGGCGGTATGGCTTCCCGCGAATTCAACGGGGCGGACCGCCCGTCTTCAGAGTAGTTGGGGCGTCGGGTATGGGGACGCTAGGCGGCACAAGAAATATTGTATGATCATGCGATACGTTTCTTACGTCCGTGTTGATACTTATAAAGCGACAGCGGTGGCGATATAATAGTTCTATTAATGTTATTCAGTGGGTCGTAGGTGAGCTCGTTGGGGGGTCCGTTGTGCAAAACCTATGGCATCAAAATAGGCCAGCGTCTCAATGGAAGAGCATTCGACTGCCCCTGAGCACAAAGAATGCTCAAAGCGGACTTTGATGACGTCCCATAGTCGCGCCCAGCTCGTTGTATCTTCCTCCGCCTATCATCCAAAACAGTCTGTGTGGATACGAATATGGCTAGGGATATCGATATGCATTTTCATGAGTTAGCCCTTGTGATAAAGCCCTATCTTTCGATCGAGGTACAGGAACGAAGACCCAAGACATACCTAAGAGGCTTTCACAATACCCAGGGCGTATGTATGGTCCACGGTAGGATACGACGCTAAGTAATGCAGCGCGCCAAGCCCGTCGATTGGAAGCGAGGTGCCACTCGCGTGGTATGGGGATTCCTTGCCCCGTCGGTGATCGATGGGATCTCCTCGCTACGTTCCGGATCCGCATTCACGCCGGGGCAAAATGGTAAAGGATGGTAACACCGTGAACCATTTATACGAATTTCGTGGTGGATACGTACTGGCACAGCTGGACCCTGGAGGTCATCCACGGCCGTTGTCCTACGCACCGTTGATCAGATGAGAGTACGCGAGATGGTCACCTGGAGAGTACCATTACGCTATCTGGCCGGTTAATGGGGGGAATGTCCTGCGGTATTGATACTTATATTGATACTATGCTCTGAAGACTACCTGGCACTCATGCTATGCTCAACGCCTTGCAAATGAATAGTGCCTGGTCGCCCGAACTCCGACGTAGGCCGCCTTCCAACCGAGAAGCAGTCCTAGGGGGTAGCGTACGACAAAGAATCCGCCACCGCTGGTTTCGCAGGTATAAAATGGGCACATACCGGTTCGGCTGACTCCTTGGCCTTATGAGTTCTAATCGTCAGCCCTCGTTATCCCAACCATTTCGTTAATGGTATCATATCAGGGTATCACGTTAACGTTCCATCGTAAAGGAGAATTCATCCAAGTAAACCGGGACCCCGCCTAATCAACCCGTCCTAACTCCATCACAGCTTCCAGAGGTCGGAGGGCTGTTCAGAAATCCCTAACGTTCCTAGCCCACTTTTGCTGCCCGTCACCTCTCAACGAAAACGAACACCGCGCAAGCGCGCGGGTAATGCTGAGCACCTAACCTCTCCGCTCCCGTAGCGCGCCCGCGATGTTCAATGGCATATTCAATGGCATATTCGATGGCATCGGGCGCTGGATATCAAGACTCCTGCTGGGAACAAGTCGCCCGCCCGGCGTCCGGGGGTGCGGGACATTGACGCGGCCGGTGCGCTCCGTGAGCCGGCTGGGCGTGACAGCTTCCTCGTCTTCCTCCGACTCGGCATCGTCGTAATCCGCGAGCCGCGCGAAATAATCCGCCAGCCCGTCCACGCTCGGCGTGCCCACCACGACGTCGTATCGCGGCGGAGGTGTGGGCATCGGAGGAGGCGGGTCGTCTGCGTCGAAAGCCGGCGGATTGAAGCTCGGATACCGGAGGAAGTGTATCGGTCGTGGGACCGAGGGCGGCGCCCGTTGTGTACCCGCGGGCGGCTCAACGGGTTGCGTAGTTGCCGTAGGGTGGTGCTGTAGATGGGCTGCCGGCGGCAGCGCAAGGCCTGGGGATTCACATACGGCCTCCACGGGAGGGATAGTGCCAGTGCTCGAGGCGGGGCTGGGGTTCGTGGCGATGACTTCGGCGTCGGGGCAGCCACAGCTTGATTGCTGGCGGTAAGTTGGCTGCTCCGCCCCAGAGTACTCAGGCAGCGCCGTGTTTGCATGCGTAGCTCGACAATTGAGGACAGTGAAGGGAGAATCGATGCTGATCTCGAAGTGCCGCCGGCGCTTGCCAGCCGGATCCTCGGGATCGAGCCGGGAGATGCGCATGACGATCTAGAGCGAGTAAGTAATCGAATTCAGGGAATGAGACTTGAACAGCAGTCGAGAACGAACCTTTATCCAGTGGAAGACGTTCACGTTCTTCCAACTGCAATCCGGATGCAAGCATAATGTCTTGTCCTTCGCCATCTGCTCGCACGTTGGTATCTGGACGTTCATCTCCATCTCCGTTGGGCCCCAGTACGACTCCAACCCTAAGTCTAGGTCGCCAAGCAGATTATCTGCCCGGTCAGGCAGCGGTTGAGGCACTGTATGTGTCCTTGACGCCTCGTAACTTCTTCGTCTCTGTGCAGCAAGCCGCGCCTCGTGTCTCTCATCCGGTGAAAGCTCACCGCCACTCAAGACCCGGATCTCGGATGCTTCATATTGTTTGTCGAGAGGCTTTCCGGCGGATTTCTCCAACAAAAGAATTTTCCGGCCGGGGTCTTTGCGCGTAACACGCCTGTCATTAGTCCAGTATTCGATAGATTCCGTCACATAAACCTTGAGCTTATGGACTTGGACCTTGGCGAGCGGCGTAAGCTTGAAGGCGATGGGTATCTTGCTGCCAATGGGGAAAGACTTCCCAGAAATCATTATGTCGTAGTGAAGTTGGTCTTCCCACTGTCTACTAATGGAAATCGGCTCTGTCATCTCCAGCGATAGCTGATCCGGGACTCGCACGAGCAAGACCTCTTTGGACCCGTGGAGATTGGGCTTGAAGGCGCCTGCCCTCTCGACAATGGTCTCCAGCTCCCATTTCACAGACCCGAACTGCAGTTTCGTGGTCTCGAGCTGATGATGATCAATAGGGAGTTCGAAGGTGTACTCGTAGGTGCCAGGATAGAACACTTTGTAACCTTTCGCCATCGCAGCATACGAGTTTGTACTCGGGGAATCGCCTTTCCCGAAGCTCCGTGACTGCACTGATTGTAGAGAAAGTCGCTTGTACTCCCTTGCCGTGAGGTTACTATTCGACCTGTCCCGCAAAGCTAGCGAGGTCGCCGGCGGTATTGGGGATAAGTTTAGTCTCCGTGAAACGGTCCCTTCGGGTTTAGACTGGACCTCGGAACCGCTGCGCAGTGAATAGGTGCATTGATTTCCGTATTCCGTCTCCCATGTGTCGTGCATGGCGTTGAAGAAGGTGAGAACCTGAGTCCTCAGCGACTCCTCTTCGAACTGCTCAATCTTCATCGGAGGAATGCCCTCGGGCCATTCCGTCCGCGCGCGACCGGAGAGCTTAAGGGTCACGGACTTGAGTTTAACATTTTTGGACACGTTTAGCTGCAACTTGCCACGTAACAATGCCGTCGAGCTGGCTAATTCGTGTCGGGCATGGCCGTCATGTTCGAAACCCGTGAGAAAGATGTTAGGCTCGGCAAGGATGATAGAGCACGATAATCCGCTACCGGATGCCACTGGTTTCGGGACCTCTGTTACCGAGCTCATGATGCTCTTCGTCGAGCGGACTGACATGATGCTGTTCCTATGCGAATTTCCCAATGCTGCGCTCAGCATCGGGGGCCTCCTCGATTCGAGCATCATTGAGTTGTCTGGCGAATCCAAAGTTCCTTGCAAAGGGACTGCGTACATCGAAGTCGGGCGCCGCGCTGTCGTCGATGCGTCTGTCGTATTCGGCCTCGCGGTAGCAGGGGCACTGGAAGTTCGAAGTGTATCGATCGACACGTACTGGGAGAGATGCGACTTTAAGGGGCCGAGAACTTTTTTGAAAACACGTCTCGTGGGGCGACTTTCGCCCTTGGCCTGGTTCCCGACCGGTTCGCCGCTCTTCTCCTTTCCCTTCCACTTCTTCGGCTGCGACTGTCTCTTGGGTCTGATCGCAGAGTCCAGCCTCAACTCCGATGGGATATAGCCGGGTGGGTACGAGATTACGTGGATGGATTGAGGTCTCCGTTGCCGAGGCCGGATGTGGGGGGTCGGGAACCTGGAGGGCTGACGGCTTCTCCAGTCCCAAGTTCTCGTTCTGTAGAAAACGTTCCCGGCTAGTGGTTGGTAACGGCTCTCCAAACGTCGATTGACGTCGGTGGCTGTCATGATCACAGGTTAGGATCCCTGAGGCTCCAGGTATGCCTACTTGCATGCGCAAACAGCGAGACGAAAAGACTTGCCGCGGGGGGGAGGGGATATGGCCAGGCCGGGGAGTGGCTTCAATTAACAACCAAATACAGCATGCTAGCCTCATCGAACAAGAGGCGGTGGAGGGGGGTCTAAACCAATGGAAGCTTTCAATGGATCATGCCCTCGCTAGATGCCGATAAGATGCGTTTGCTCGACGGCATCAAGTGTGAGAGACGTATCGACTCGAGGGCACACAAATACAACTTTAGGTGAGATGGCAAGCTGTCGAGGAATACACACAAAGGTAGAGGATATTAAGAGAGGAAACGGCCAGAGCGGGCAGCGACTAGGGGGTGAACGTGGAATTGGATATGGACACTACACGAAGGCCTAGCAATAGCCGAAACCGATATGGGAGAGGAGGGTGGGAAACGGAGAGGGGATACCTACATTAAACAACGATGTGAATCATAACAATGCTCATTATGGACAGGCGCGTGGGCACCTAGATGAAAGAGCAAACCCGAACCTCCGGAGTCATCAGGGACGAAAAGTTCGGGGCTTGCGGTACGTGGTACGTGGTATGTGGTTGTGTGTACGGGATACAATGAATGGCAATAGAAGCAAGGACCGGTGTCGGTGTGGTGTCGTCGGAGGTTGCTGAGTGACCCTGTCGCAGAATTCCACGCTGTCCCTGTGGGAACGCGGCGAGAGAGTGCTTCCAAATACCTATACTACCGATACTACTGCCGCTTGCGTCCGATTGTGACTCTATGTAGAGAAGAGGAAGAAAAGAATTACATAACTATGTCGACATCTAGAGGCCCACAACCCAGTGGGGATATTAGATACGTAATGTAGAAGGATGGGATGTTCTCGGAATTCGGCGAGGTATATTGTGTATCTAACGAGTACGAAATATGAATAGAGTCCGGAAGCAGGATAATGCGAGATATAATTGGGCATATAAGGTTATGAGATTTTGTTCATGTGGTGTCGGTGGGGTAGGATGACGATGACGATCCATGCATTTGATTCATCACCTGCAGTATCTTATACAAACTCATTACCTAGGTTGGAGCTTGTCTTTTTCTTCCTCTTATGCTTGTTCTTCCTTGATTTTCCTTGTTTCTCTTCCCATTTGGAAAAATAATAACTCGTGCACGGACATATGAATAATAAACAGGTTAATAACCATTATAATTAAGGATTGAGACAATTTGTATGGTACCTATTTCTTGCTTCGTACTTGGAGACTCTCATCATCTTCACAAAGTATAACATACGCACACAAGGTAGTGGACAAAAGAATTGTCAATAGGTGTGTTTGTAGCTCCAGGCACTATCATTTTTATTGTCCGCAACCTTGCCATAGAGGGACCCTTAACGATTGTGGTCCCTACTAAGAGGGTCCACTTGTAAGTGCATACATGTAAAGAGGCATTACCTAGTCCCCACGAAAGGACCCGAATGTATGGCGCTTCATAGTATCTACCATAACAAAGAGAGTGATTAATTCCGCGCTTGCAGCTGACTGCTTATAACATAGAAGTGAGCGACTGTACGAGGAGTACTGAAGGGGGTATGTTATTTCCTATCAAATCGATGCTAGCGTCCCAAAGAAGGGGAAAGCAAGGAAAGGAATCGCCTCTATTCGAAACTCTAATTCCGCTTGGGACATTCTCTAAAGTGGCGCTTGCATGCGAATCACGGAACCCACTCGGTATCCCTGCAGGTGCATTAGGCCAAACCCCAGACAGAGATATCCATGTGAGCTCACATCAATGTTTGCAGCACCCACTCCGCAGTCTGCCAATCTCCACCCACCGGACGAAGCAGAGGCTACATAGTACACGCCTATCAGAAACTAGGTGTACATGTAGGTAGGTAGCTATTTGGTGTTGTACCTCGCCATGCATCCCTACCTAGATAGGTAGCTACGGTGTTAGTATCTGCGTGGGGAACGGGGGCGGTGTGATGAATGACTGCATTCCACTGCCAACAACCAAGTCATCAGGGAAGCAGGTAGGCAGGGTCTCTCCCTGTTGGCGTTGGCGCAGAGCTTGACTGTATGTCCAGGTTAAAAGTACGTATGTAATGGTTTATTGATTTGGAATTTTCTCTGATGGGCAGACCCTAACTCTGCAAGTAATGAAGGAGTAGGCTGCAGAAAGTATCCGGCCACTTGGTAGGTTCATATTGTCTTGCATGGGGAATTTTGAGGTCACTTTAACGTTAGCTGATGCAAGAGAAAACCAAATACCAAGCATACTAAACCGACGGTACCATCCACTTCCAGTCTTCCGGGGTTTCCGTAAATAGCGGGCGACATAAAGTCTAATAACTTAAAAATGACTACATGTACTCTACGAGGAAAATACTACACATATGTAGTGGTTTGAGCTACTTTTTATTGTAGACATGAGATCTTCAAGTGCCGGGAAGGGCGGCAGCTCGCGGAGACTTCTGCTCGTTGGGTTTTCGACAGGAGGATCTTGGCAGGGCTACCTAGCTGCCAACCTCACGGCTACCTGTAACATGTAGCAAATAGTAAAATATCGCACGCAAACCCTGATGTTCTTCTCGCCTGGTACTGCATCCCGCATGCTACCACGCTCCAACAGTAGCTTCTAGATATTCCAGCCGTTCTCTCTGCGGCGTACCATGTATTACGGCCCGCTATCGTCAGTGACGAGCGAGATCTTCCGGGAACTAGTAGACTAGTACAAAGGGCTTGGTGTGACGCACGATGGGTCGATGCGCGGGTTCGCGGCTCGCCATCACCAGTTCGCGCGATGGAATGGAGTCATTTTCGTGTAGGTAAGACCGGGAGTCGAGAGGCCCAAAGGTATGAGATCTCGTATCGCTGTTATAAAGCAGGCTTAGGTACAGTAGGTATCCCTGATGATAGTAAAGACTCATGTGATGGTAAGGGAGGCCCAACCAGCAGCTGGGTAATTCTACTGTATCATTTGGTTACAGCTGGGCAGCGAGGTTTCCGGAGCCCAAAAGCGTTTTGTTCCTTCGACGACCCTGCGAGAAAGGTGCCTGTTGTGGGCGCGACGCAGCGTACGGCTATCAAATATTAAGGAGGTGGCCGACGAGCGGTACATGAGACGGGATGAATGCGTTGTTGTTCAACGTCAAGATCCGAACGTAAGGGTAAGAAACAGCAAGACGGCCACCTGCATTACGCTATGGGGGACCGGGCATTCAGCCCTAGTAGTATCTCGGGAAGCACGGAGCTTTAGCGGCAAGCCAGTTCTCCGATTTCCTATGATACCGGTTTTGAGGTTTACATTACGTGGTTGAGGCTTAGGTCACTGAGTGTTCCCGTCATACAGGTATTACTGGTAGAAACGCTAAATTGCTCTAGTCTATCTAGGCCTCAGGCTTGCCTTGATTCATCACCAGCTTTTTCCGCTGTGTATTGGTCTTGACCAGGAACGCCACGCATATAGCCACGCCAAACCCCGCGAGGCTAATGGCCATGTATAGGCCCCCCCTGTAACCCTTTAACACGTCGGCTTTGGTTAGCCCACCGTTATTGACATTTACGTCGACCGTGCCAGCGAATCCGAGTGCTATAGAGATGCTGTAGTTGACGACGGTGCTAACGAGGCTCGCAGCAATCCCCTGGTGTCGTCGAGGCATGGCGTCGGACAGAATCAGCGTTGCCGCCGGGAAGCTCATGTCCATGCCGAAAGGCGCGATGAGCGTGGCCACGAACGTTTGCGCCCAGTACGTCTGGCCGACGGGCATGGTCGCAATGAGAACTGCCCCGACGGTGAACGCTAGCAGGGCACAGAGCATGACCAATGGCGGTCCCATACGGTGCATCAGCGCGCCGGTGAGGATAGCAGCCACCGCGCCGGAAATTGCGACCGGGGAGAAATGGGCTGTAGCTAGGAGCGGAGACTCGGTGCGCAAGACCAGCAGGAACTGCCAAGAGTAATATATCCAAATACCGAAGCATCCCCAGCCGCATGCAATAGCCCCCAGGGTGAAGGACACATCGGAGGAGAGTGTATTGAAAGGGATCAGGGGGTGCGTGGCGTAGCGGATCTCGATGAAGAAGAAAACGCCCAGGATCAGGATGCCAAGAATCAAGGTAATATAGACGTACGGCTGAGACCAACCAGCAATCGGCGCTTGGTTCCACGCGAGGTTGATGAGGACGAGCGCGGCTACACCTGTGATAGTCCCCGGCATGTCGAGTTCCTCAAGGACGAGGTGCCTGAAACCTCTTGCCCTCTGCTGCCGGTGAATTTGAACTCGAGATGGGATGGCGAAGAACCCGATCACGACTACGGCGGCGAGAACGATGGAGAAGCACCAGAAGGTCCACGGCCACCCCTCGAGGGCGAATAAACCGGAAAAGGCTGCACCGAGGATTGCTCCACCTGGAGCTGTTGCGCCGAAGATGGCGAAGACCATCGCTTTGCGTTTGCCCGGTGCGTAGGTAGAACCCAAAATCGCGAGGCTGTTCGGAAGGACGACGGCGGGTCCGACGCCTTGGAGCACACGTGCGAATATGAAAAGGACGTGGTTTGAGTAGACGGCCAATCCGGCAACTAGGCTCCAGAGTGAAAACCACGCCATGCCGAGGAGGTACATGGTCTTGTAACCGAAGACATCACCCAGCCTGCCAGAGAAGATGATGAAGGTTCCCACCGTCAGGCTATACCCAGCAATGAGCCAGCTCAGCTCACCGGGATTGGTGATCCCGAACGAGTCGCCAATGACGCGCGTGATGCTGATGACCTGTCCCAGGGCAGCCTCTTTTGTGTCTATTCATCAGTTTCAAGCAGGCCAGCCTGAACCGAAGCAGGGAACACTTACGGGTGAATAGTTGGGCGAGACATATGACGGTGACGAAGATAATCTCATGGAGCAGGGAGAACGTCTCGGCAATAGACGTGTTGGTCTCAGTCTTAGTGATTCCCTGTTCCTGCTCGCCGGTGCCGCTCTGGGTGGGTTCCTCTACATCGCCTTTGGCCGATGACTTCTCTTCTAGTCTCCGAGTTCCCCTTGCTGACATGACTTCAATGAGCCTGCTCCCCAGAACAAGGCGGAGCTTTTCGGGTTACCTGATATATCAAGGACACACGCGAGGATCTGGATGATTCTATACGATTTTCGTCAATTTCCAATCGCTGTTTCTCGTTGGCTCTTGAACAGGGTTTACTGTCGCACTGAAAACCGGCGGTCTGTTCGCTCGTTGGTCGTCCGATATTGCGAGGTAGTGGTATCGAAAATCCATAGACCACGAGAACTTCCACAGATCACACGGATACGACGCCGTTTGACCGCTTTTCAGCACTCGACAAGTCTCTAGGACTTGTCAATGATCGAACTAAGGAACCTCCGTATCTACTAATGGGCTCTAAGAAGGGAAGAGAGACGCCCGAGCCTGGTGATCACAGAGGAGAAGTGAGAGCGTTTCGCCCAAGGCTACAGTAGGAAGGCTGCAGGCAAGATATCGGCTTCCGAATCTGACGACCCATTTTCTGACGACATCTTTCTCAAGGTGGGCCTTGGCCATCCCTTCCCAACGCCGGCGACAGTGGGATAAGCTTCGTAATAGTAAAGATCATCAAGATAAGCGATTATTCAACATTACTGCGTAACAAGACCGGCCCCAAGGTGACATAAACTAGAGGCTAGAGCTACTGAGGAGGTGGGCATCCACGGACGTCAGATTCTGTGCATGTAATTACCGTAGGCAGGTCCCGCTTACTTAATAATTGAATGGGGCCCGGGTGCTCTATCTCCCTGGGTTGTTATGGCCGTTTTATTTCAGTCCAACCTGAAGCGCCACCAATTGAATTTCGACGCTGACGAGGGCCAGTAATGTGTATAAGTAGGCATGTATACCTCCATTATGTAGCAGATGAATCGGTTCCTAGTTGGCCCCAAACCAGACGCCCATTCTAGAAGCGGTGTATGTAAATTTGGCGGACCTTGTTGCATCAAGTTGCTCTATTCAACCTGTCCATTACATGGCATGGCACCAACTGCTCCGCGAGAACACAATATGACTTGTGTTATAGCTCTTGAAGCTTCAAGGCAGTCGATCTCAGGGAAACGTCGTTCGACTTGGTCATACAAAGGCTACAAAGGCGAACGGCCGTACAACGGCAGTTAAGCGCCCTTCATCTCACGATTCCAAGCTACTTTCTCTCCGATTCGTTCTGCTCAATTTGATTGGGATCTTCCGTGTCTTAAACAGGCATCTACCCTCACGGAGATGCGGTCGATTGTGTATATGGTTCGGCATTTCCTCGTTGGTCGAGCCGACTCGAGGTGCCACGAGCCCTCACGGCTCCTGGAAAGACCACATAGGACTACAGCATTCCTGCAGCGGTAATGCAAACTTCCCGATCCGGCGGGGAGCCGCAGCGAACGCGGCGTCAGGGTTCGTCCACGCGGGGCCTTGGCGAGTTACTATAGATCACACCATGCAATCGTCAGCACAGCAGGTAATCTCTTGGGAGAAATATATCGGGAACGGAGCCGCACGCCGAGAGACACGGCCGTTTGCAAGCAAACATCCCACACACAGCATCGCGCTAAGGATGCGATTTCGGGGCACAAGCATTCGCCCTGTTGGACGGTCCCACGTACCCGGAAAGGCGAACCACCACGCATTTCTTCGTCGCTGTCAATGGTGCGACATGGGTACTCTATGCGAAGCTGGAGAGTTTCACCTTGACCGCCACGCCCTCATGTTGTTTCCCTTGCGAGGCAGCCGGGTGATGGCACGGAATGAAACGCCTAGTTGCTTTTCTTCCTCTTCTTCAGTCGGTCAAGGATGCCTGCGTCGACGCGTCGAGAGCCTGTCGAAGAGGGATGTGTGGGGATGGGAATCGAACGTTCAAGGTCGAATGTTTTGACTCGAGGCGAGGGTCTGCTGATGGGTCTTGTGGAATAGCCTTTAAATAAGAAGCGTGGATGCCAGGTTATGGAGTGTATTCGGTGACCCATTGTTCTCGGGCTCTCATGAAAGGAACTACTTGAGCCTCTAGCTACGGAAATCACAAGTTAACCCATTCTGTTCTCAAGCCCCTGGCACCAAAGGTTCACAGCTGTATCATCTATAGTACGTGGCATCGTTCACTCTATCACCGTCATTCGGTCGACAACATGACTTCGCCTAGGGATCCTCAGGACAAAGTCTACTCTCACTTCTGCGGCAGCCAGGCCGACCTGCTAGACCGGTTCGCCGTGTCCGAGCTCTGCAAAGGGTGGCCCGTATACCGAGACGCATCCGAGTGGAAGAATTTCGCCTCCATTTTTTGCGAGGACGCATACGTATGGACTAGTGCGTGAACCTCCGATTATTGCCCTCTGGAGTTCTCCCCCATTTTAGGAGCTTACAAGCTGATCTCTTTTCTCTTGCCCTCTTCTTACAGCCTGGAGCCGACGACAGCCGTACGATGTCTTTATCGAGAAGTCGAAGATAGGCAAAGCCGCGGGAGACTTCATCATGCACCGGGAATGCGGAACCCTGGTGGACCTGAACCCGGCCACGAGACGGGCCGTCGGCAAAATGAAGGCGACCATCACGCAGCGGTTCTGCATGTCCGCTGGTGAGCCGGGGTCCGCGGGCGGCGTCTCGTCCTTTGAGCCCGTGAAGTTCGACGTGGACTGTGACTGCCGGTTCCACTTCTTCTGCCTCAAGGACGACGCGGGTGAGTGGAAGGTCAAGTACGTCAAGCTCATCTACGAAAAGGACAAGGTGGTTCCCGTCGACGGGGTGCGGGCGCCTACCTTCAGGAAGGAGATCCTAGACCAGTATCCGGAAGGGTACAAGTACCTCGGTGCCGCACAGAGGATGCTTGGGCACGATATTGACGAGCGCTTGCCCACCTCTCGCGACCATGGATTGTGGCTCGACTTGTACGACAAGATGGGGCAGTGGCTCGACGGACGGCTGGACATCGACCTTTCTAGTGCCACCACTATAAAGAAGAGTGGCGCTCGAAACGGTCATCACCTCGTCGAAGGACATGGGTATAACAATGGAAGCAATGGTGTGAAGCGGGCGAAGCTGGAGTACTGATATTTGTTAGAGAGGTGGCAACAAGCAACGACAATGCGTCCGAACTTCGCAGAGGTAGTTAAGATGGTCGGGGGTGGTCCAATGGCGTTTTAGGCTCGCAGCAGAAGTTTCCTCTTTTAGTAATAGAATAGACGCGGTACGAGGTCCTCCAGAACTTGAAGAATTGCCAAGTACCTTTCTTTTAGTGCTGTCGGAATGTCAGGGCAATATGGTATCAGTCTGAATAGTGCTATGGCGATAGAAAATACGTGCATTCTCTCAACCTTGTATGTCTGAAACCTCCTAACTGAGCTGGATTTAACTTTGATTACTGAGGGTCTGTTGGTCTTTATCGGTAAACACGGCAACCCAGCCATCAATGGTCTGCACCTGAGCACCCTCAGCCGATCGACAGCAGCGTCGCTTCCTGCGCGGTTTGAACCACGACTCTCATCCTCCCGCGCGCCACGACCTGCTTGAATTCTTCCTCGAAATGCCGACTCGCGACGGTAGCCCCCTCCACTAGCCGTCAAGCAGTTCGAGCGCGGGAACAGTATTCGACTCCTCCAGCAGCGCCCAACGGGCCGGGTCCGCGCTTCGCCTTAGTAAAAGGCAGATCTGCCGGCGTCCTGACGTTCTCGTCGCTGTCACTCTTGTAGCTCTCTACCATGGCCTAGCCAGGATGGGTAGGACGTGTGGGATCGCAGCCCTCTCTGTAGCGTGAGCGCATGCTCCGCAACGCACTGTCACTTCATCCTCCCCTTCAGCGCTCGCAAGATATCCGCAAGCGCATGGCTGGACTCGACGTCCCGAATACAGTGGGACAAGACAGCGAAGTCCCAGTCCCCCACGCAGAAAGCGAGACACTGCTCCCCCGGGGGGATGGGGGTTTTGCCCGCGCCAATATATTCGCCGCCCGACCGGGCCCTCGGAAATGTATTTATGTGCCTGGGCCAGTATGAACGCGCCCCGTAGCCCGGAGCCCCCGGATCCACGGCGTCGACATGACCATCGGGGGCAACAGCCTCGGCTATCACAGTGGTCGCGTTGCCCTACCCGCAGGCGAGCTCTAGACCCCGGCTCCCGGTTGTGATGCCCTAGAAATTGATACGTTGGATGCAGTGTTGAACGTGGGCGAGCTCGATCTCCGGGCGGCTTGGGACTTGGAGGGCGTAGGAGGCGATGGCCGATCCGAGGCTGAGTGGGACTCCTCTGGCGATTGTGTAGCCGCCATTATGGAGGTACGGTCGCGGAAGGTTTTACCTAGGTATCTACTTGGTATCATCGGATTTCCCACAACTTGAGATCGATGACCTGGGATGGCGACTACTCTTTAGTCTGGCTTTCTTGTCTTGGGCATCAATCACATCACTGGCTGGCTGAGTTTGATATACTGGGATAGGGTAACAGTGAGTTGCTGTTATCGCGGACCTGGGCGCTTCACGTGGTTGGACAGGTAATTATTACTTGGGCTCCTTCGGCGGCCTACCTTCCCTTTTCCCGTCGACAACGTGCTCGTCAAGGATAGGACCGCCGTCGACGTAGCCACGTTGGATTGCCTTCCGGCGAAGCTCGTAGAAGCCGGACCTGCTATATCCAGTTTTTTCCGTAATTTGGGCGAAGGGAATGCCGACGCCGTGAAGTGCCAGTGCTTGGACCCTCGTGGCCAGTTGAACTTGTGATCTCTTAGCTGCGGGCTGCTTCTCTTCCGGAGTTTCTATAAGTGGTGACCGGCTAGGGTTGGCTGCCTCCTCACGACGGTCGTCATCTGCCATACTGATAGAACAGGGATAATGTGAGGACAGGCGTACCCGGGAACGCAGGTGATGATGATAATGCAGACTGTAGGGAAAGTTTGTGTCAGCACGAGTCAGCAAAGAGATATCAAAGTGTTGATACTCGTATCGAGAGATACTTCCGGTAGGATACTTCTAAAATTAGAGGCGGCATTGCCTCTGAAAGCGCTGCCAGCATTCACAAGGTACCGTAACAGAAGCTGAGGCTCGCAAAGCCAGAAGCCCCTCGTCGCCCAGCAGTGCCAGCCCATCGGAGCTGAACTTCATCTCGCATAGCCTCCCTGTGGCGGCCCCTAGGGCACCTTCTCGGCCCCAGATATGCCGATTAGCTTGCACCATACTCCACCTGCAGTCAAACTATACTTTATTGTGCCGAAGTGACCTACATCCATGTACCTACATACACTGCATCGTGGCTGGGTGGAAAGCAGGGTTCCTTCACCGATGTGGCTTAGAACGCGAAAGAGTTCTGAATATGGAAGATGATTGGCCCCTGTAACCTGTAACGTTAGCCTTGTGGCAAAGACGGGGGAGACGGGATCTACCAAAGCGTCGGCATCGGAATGAAACCCAATCACCCGCAATCTCTGGCGCTAACATACTATGGTATGAGGATCGAAAAGTTAAAAGTCAGTTAATACCTGTAGAGCATGTACCTACCTACATACCTGCATATGTAAGCCTTGAACCTTGACGATTGTTTACGACAATCTTGGGGCGATTACGTACGTCCTGCTTCGTATGTGTCGAGGCTTTGCATGTATTTCCATCTGAGCGGTCTTTCTGTTCAACTTCGGCAGGAACCCCAGCCGGCATTACACAGCAGCAGTGCCTGTGAGATTTAATTTGATTGACCCCAAGGGCAAATAACGAAACTCTCGGGTAGTCTCTTCAGCCTTTTTTTTTCTTATTTGCCCTCATTCCTCGGCCAGGCTGTCTCCCTCTCTCTCGACCTCTGAAGTTATACCCAATCATCTGGGGTCACCTCTCTTTTAATTTCATTGTTCCCCTCCTCCACCGCAGGTCCCGGCTTGACATCATATGCATATGCCCTTGCCGGTACTACACATCTGAAACAATCACATATACGTAGGGCGAACAAGCAACCAACATTGATCTATCTCTACTACCTAACGTTGAGGTAGAGCCCCCCATATTCCGAAGTGCATTCCCATACTTCCCGACTGTACCTCCCATCTACGATCGATGTCAAGACTTATTACCACTGTTCTAGACTCGTGCTAGACGATCCTCACACCTGCTTTCCCCTCTTTTCCCTCCCTTACCACCTACTAGGTACCTTCCATACCATGGCCGCAAACGAATATTACAACAACAAGGGTCCAAGTCCCTCGGCACGCCAGACCCCGGCCCCTTACTACAGTCCATATGACAATGTCTACGAGCCATCCATAGCAGCATCTACCCAGCCGCCGCCTTCCTATGCTACAGAACCTCCCCGGCCACATCAACAAGACCGCCCTGGTCCTTCTCCTTTCGAAACCGACTTCGACGACCACGTCTATCCCGCCGGCTCCCGTCACACCCCCATGGACAGCCAGAACAGCTTCGCCCAGGACACCCGCTATCATAGCGCAAATGATGGGAATGTATCGCCTGTAACTGGTGATGACATACCATTACAGAACCAGGGCAAGACACATCATCATGACACCGTCAGTGGCGTTGGACCTATGGACTCCAACGATCACGTCTACGATGCGGAGCAACGCGGTGCGAACCGTCGGCGTACGGTCAGGGGACGGGGCAAGCTTCGATTTGGGGAGTTGGGCATGCTTGGGGCCGGTGACAGGAGAGGCATTCCTATTTTCGTCTACCTTTTTACTGTTATCCAGATTGCCGTCTTCATCGGTGAGCTGGTCAAAGCCGGTAAGTACGGTGCCAAGTCCAAGTCCTATGCCTCTGCTACGATGTTACGTACCAGACGTGTTCATGTGCTAATGCTGTATCTCGCCTCTTCTCCCAGCCAAGTTGACCGGCAGCCCGATTCAGACGCAGCCGATTTTCAACCCCATGATCGGTCCGTCCACCAACGTTCTTATCAACATGGGCGCGCGATATCCCCCCTGCATGCACAACACCAGGGGCATTCAAAATCAGACAACCCGCATCGAATGGCCCTGCCCCTGGACTACGACGAGCGACCCCAACTCGCCAGACAATAAATGTACTCTCTCACAAGTTTGCGGCTTCGGCGGTGTCCCTGAACCATTATACCAAGTACCCCCTGGCATGGACCAAGACCCGGCCCCGAACCAGTGGTGGCGCTTCATCGTTCCCATCTTCATGCACGCCGGTTTCATCCACATCGGCTTTAACCTGCTCTTACAAATTACCCTCGGCAAGGAGATTGAGCGCGCCATCGGCTCCATCCGCTTCTTCCTCGTCTATATGGCCTCCGGCATCTTCGCCAACGTATTCGGCGCAAACTACGCCGGCACCGGCATTCCTTCCACCGGCGCTTCGGGTGCTCTCTTCGGCATCATCGCCCTGACCCTGCTCGACCTCCTCTACTCGTGGAGTGAGCGCCGCAACCCCGTGAGAGAGCTGGCCTTCATCGTCATCCAGATTCTAATCTGCTTCGCCCTCGGCCTGCTACCGGGGTTGGATAACTTCGCCCACATCGGCGGCTTCATCATCGGCCTCTGTCTCGGTATCTCCGTGCTACATTCCCCGAACGCGCTGCGCCGCAGGATTGGCGAGGACCACTTCGGGGGACCCTCGTACTCGAATCTCGCCGGCGGACGCACCGGCATCACCAGCGTCGCCTTCCCCGCCTTTTACAGAAACCCCGTAGGCTTCTTCAAGGGTCGCAAGCCTCTGTGGTGGGCCTGGTGGCTCATCCGTGCCGCGTTCCTGATCTTGATTATAGTCGTCTTTATCGTGCTACTCAATAGCTTCTACACTAATACGAGCAACTGCGACTGGTGCCGCTATCTGAGTTGCTTGGTAAGCTTATCTCTTTACTCCTGTCAATAACCTTTTGCGGTGCCCAGAAAACAAGGCTGACTTGTCCTAATTAGAACGTCAATGGCTGGTGCGATAACATGGACATCCATGTTACACCATCGCCTACATCATCACTAACACCGAGAGCGACGCCACCGCCGCGAGCTGCTAGTCTGGCTTACGTTTACTCTTAATGCCAACGGGCAGGTTACGGCACTACACTGATTTCGAGATAGAGTTGGCAGACATGACTTCTCTTTATTTGGGGAGATGTCTCTCATACTGTTCGTAGCATGCCTGAGTTGGGTGTCTTAGGCACTCCCTCCTTCGGGCTCATGATACCCCTGCTGGTGGTGGACAACCGAAGGTATCAACGCACTTAACCACTCTTCCCCCTTACAATTTAGGAGTTCGGTGTGAGCACTGAACAGGGGCGCGGACTAGCTCTAGGCACGGATTTGATACCTGATTTCGAGGGCAGGACAAGGGGCACTGCACCTATCATGGGGGGTCTTCGTGTCTTTGACTGTCTACAACAAAAGGCCCCAATACACCAATTGCCGTTTTAGTGGCGCCATGAAACACACAATCAAATAATTGAGTAACTGTGTATGGACTAGACATTGAGGTTCAATAGGTGAGAGCCCCCTAAGCTACCTAAGTAATCTAAGCCTGCCTCTAGCGTCAATTCCTATTCTACCATGGAACTTGTGTTTATTTCGGTCAAAAACAGCTGGACCAGCTGTTGCCCTTCTAGCATTCTCACTTGCCCTTGTACATTGGGGAGTGGATATGCTAGCTCCTTTCACGACACATGATGCAGCAACGCTGTGTCAAGCTCTCTATCTTGCGGCATGTAGCGTCCGCCACTCGAGTTTGCTACAAGAAACGAAGAGTATGCCGCTATAAGACGACTCAAGGAGGTATATCCCTACGTACTCCGGTCTCTCCTGTTATATTGCCCTTGCGTTAAAATCTGTCGGGTTTCTCTAACTGCTACTGCCCGCCCGCTCTCACTTCTCTCACTTGATCTCTATGTATATCCCGCACATCTAGAACGACGCGGACGGCAGACTCCAGCGCTCGAAGATACGTATATAGGCTTAGACCCCCGCACGATCACGCAGGGGTTCTTCTCCCGAAGACCGGCTGACTGACTGACTGACTGACTGACTGACTGACTGACTGACTGACTGACTGACTGACAGGAGAAACCTATCGTCTCCGGGTCCGCAATTCATAGTTCAGCGGGCGTGAGGAAACACCCAAGATCGTAGAACACACGAGGACACTAAACTCTGAGCTGGTATGGTGTCTGGCAAGGTACCGGGAGGGGATGAAAGTGTGAGTTTGCTTACCCATTTCCAACTAAAATATCCGATGCACAAGGCTCGTTTGCTCCCAAAGGGCTTTGACCTCTGCAAGCCTCCACAGGATGGGTGGAAGTGACCCCGATCAAGTTACCTATCTAGTCTCTTTATGCAGCGCCGTCTTCTCTTCGGCTGCTCCTTCCGTCTACGACCCTGGGATGATTCAGCTGTTCGTCCAGGTACGGGGGCTATCAAAGTACCATCTTCTTCGGCCTAGGTGATTTCAGATTGCAGAGACAGGGGTATATGTAGATACTGGCAGCTCCCAGAGTCTGTCTCGGAAGGAAGAAATACTAAAGGAGAGCGCATCCCCGGGGAAACGACGACACCATCCCTTATCGAGAGATGGATAAGACGAATCACTACACGGAGGAATATGGGTCTAAACACGTATATCTCCCCTCATACTCATCAACTAGAAAAAGCGTGATCGTCATACACCAAAGAGTAGACAGACAAAGATAGATATCGGCAACGGGAGCAGCCCACCGCCGGGCCCGCACATGACCTCAACTCCGACATTCCATCCAGCCGCCGGATCCATGATTTCGTCGCGTCATCATCGTTCCGTGAAATTAAACATACGCCTCACGCGTCCCCGTCGTCGCTCAGGAGCTCGTCGACGAGCGATTGTTGCTGCATGACCGTATCCCCATCCCCATCCCCTTCGCCGTCCTCGGGCTCCTCCTCCTCATCGATGCGCTCCGGCTGACGCGGCACGACGGTCGTGTCGCCCGTCACCGTCCTGTTATCGTCATCATCGTCGTCGTCGTCGTTGTTGTCTTCGTCATCGCCCCTCACCGACGACGGCGCGGCTGAGACGCTGACGCTGCGCCGCGACGTGGTCGACCCGGCCGCCGACATCTTGTCCGTCTGCTGGTTGATGTCGAGGCTGTTGACTATCTTGCCGAGGCTGACGTGGATCTTGTACAGCGCGTTCCTGCTCGTCGCGTCCGAGAGCAGGTTTTCCTCGACGGCGACAGACACGTCCTCGTATAGCGCGCGGATCTTGTCCTCGGACGATGTAGGCGAGATGTACAGCTTACCGAGAAGCGGGGCTATGGTTTTCTTTTCCTCTTCTGTTGAGTTACGTATTAGCATGCGGACAAACCGAATAAACAAAGGAAGAGGAGACGGTAGAGGAAAAAGTGAAGGCCTACTGCTGAAGTTGCTGGTCAGCTTCTCGAGGATATCGCTTGCAAAGTCCAGATGCACGTCGCAATTGACATTCTTCTTCTCTGCCGGGTCCATGGCGACACCGGGGACGTAGCACTTGCGCGGATCCGTCCAGTCAACGAGACAGGCGCCGATGGAGTTCAGCGTGGCCATCTCATCGTTGACATCGACCTCGTCATCGTCCTCGAGCCCCTCCCGCACGTTATAGAGCGCGTGCAGGGCGTCGAGGGCCACGCGGCGCATCAGGTCCTGGTTCTCGGCGCGGGAGAAGCAGAACACGGGCAGGAAGTAGTTGAGAGCCTGGCGGACGCCCTGGTTGCCGTTGGTTGCCGGGTCGAAGTAGGCTACGACAAGTGTCTTGAGCAGCTCGGCCGAGACCTCCGGGTCTGTGACGATGCGGCCAAGCAGAAGCTTGGACACGGCGAGGGTGGCGGCGGCCTGGACCTCGGGCGGGTTCCTGGAGCTGTGGCTGGAGCGCAGGGCGCGCGTATAGACCTTGAGGAGAGTTGGGTTCGACGACAGCAGCTGTGCGCCGTGCACGTTGAGGATGTCGGTCAGGATATGCAAAGCCGTGATCTGCAGGGCTGCGTGTCCCTTGCTGAAGAAGTGCATGAACAGGCCCAGGTTCTCCTCGGCGAGCGAGCGGTCGAGAAGCGAGCACAGGCCGAGACAGACGAGCCCGCGCTCCCGGACCGGCGCCTCGTGGCTGCGGACGGCCGGCACGACGAGGTTGTTGAGCATCGAGACCAAGTGGTCGTTTTGCTGCAGGCTGCCCTCGACGTGCGTGAGCATGCACTGCACGATGTGCAGGCACTTCATGTTGACCATGATCTCCTTGATGGCTTTTTCGCGAGCCTCCTCCTCGCTCATGTTCGCCTCCTTGCCACGCTTGCCATTATTGGGCGGCGTGCTGTCACCGCTCACTTCGGAACGAGCCGAGTGGAAGCTTTCGTTATCATCGGCATCACCTTCGGCCGGCTCGTCAACCAAGGTGTCATGCACGTCTGCAACAGCTTCGAGGACGATGCTACAGAATTCCTTCTCGCCAGCGGCATCCGGGGCGCAGATATCCCGGAGGGCCTCGACCGTAAGTTTAGTGATCTCATCCGGGAGTTCAGGATTGGAAAGACTCTGCCGAAGCAGGGAAAACATCTTACGTCGCCCGACCTCGTCAGAGTAGTCCAGGGTGAGAATGATATGGAGTAGTTGCTCGACGATGAATTCCTGTTCAACAGTGTCCTCTTCTTCCTCGTCGTCTTCCTGGCTGGCCTGGCTGTTAACCCTCTTGATGGCCTCAATCAGGACGTTCAGGTAGCGCTCAAGGAAGAAGGCCAGTTTGGTGACCTCCGGAAGCTTTTCTTCGACCAAGGATTCGTACTTCCGGTTGCCTTCGGCGCGGCAGAAATCATTGAAGCTTCGAGCCATAAAGACAGACTCAGCAGTCAGCGTCTCCCAGAAATTGTCGTCAAAGGCGACGGCCTCGCGGTAATCCGGCCGTCCCTCCCAGAAACCCTTCATGGCTTCCAGGGCCACCCCGTTTTCCACGCCGGAGTTCAGGACGTCGATACGCTCAAGCAGTTCCAGGAGTCCATCGAAGCTGGGTGCTGCGTTGTCGGCTGGCTTCCCACCATCTACGGGCTGATCGACTCCGGCGCAATCCTCAATCCATCGCTCGCGGAAAAGCCTGCCGGCAGCTTTCCGAACATTCTCGTCCCTGTCCCTGAGGCCCCAGCGCAGGAGCTTCTCACGCATGGATAGCGACAAGTGGCGGAAGTCACCCAAGGCAGGGAGAAGCTTGGAGTAGACAGCACGGCGCGTACCTGCGTCCTGGTCTCTAGCTCTCTCGAGGAGGTAGGGGAGAGTGTTAGGCAGGATGGGCAGGTTCACAAGGAGCGACCTCCTCACGTCGGCGCTGGGGTCGTTCTGTAGAACCTCGAGGAGTTTCTCGAGCAGTCCCGTCTCTGCATTATCATCGCTGTCGTCCGAGTTGACCATGCCCTCGACCTGATTACCGGCCAATCGGCCGAGGCCCAGAACAGCCTGTGCCCGAACCATTGCCTCCTTGTCGCGTATCCTCTTGAGAAGGCCGAGTCGCAGCTTCTGAAAGAGATCATCGTCGATGGCGTCGAGCGAGTTGATGATATGAGATATCAACTGGGTGGACCTGAATCGGACGAACTTGTCCTTGGCAGTAAGCAGGGGGAGGATGGTCTCCATGACTTGAGTGGTAAGGCGAGTGCTAGGTGTCTCGGGCATGGTACTGGCGTCGACGTCGTTCTCACCAAGCAGCTCGTTGTCTTTGTCGTTGGCATATCGCAGGAACAGCCCGACGAAGCGGATGACCTTGTCACCGGCGCCTTCGCTCTTTTTGACAGGCATGACTCTCAGGACACAGCGGGTGAATTCATTGTTGAAGTCGCCCTCGTCGAAGTCGGTCTTGGACGGCGATGATGGGGGCTTGTTGGGGCGCGTAGGCTCATAACAGCAGGTCTCATGGATCTTGCGGAGGGTGACGACAAGCTTTCGATGGGTGGCGGTCGTCTTCTGAGCGTCGCGGAATATGGCGCATATCTGGGATCGTAGGGCACTGTCTGGCGCCTCTTCGGGAATATCAACGTTGGAAGATGCTTTATGTGAGGCGGTAGCTGCCGCGCGCGTTGATCGTGAGGATGCTCTGGCTGGCATCGTGTCTTGAAGCTGACTGTGTATGACTAAAACACGGACTTAACAGCATCCATACAGAAACCAACTACTGATTTCTATCTGCTTGTGGTATTAATAGTATGGAGTAAATGCTACGACCGATGAGGCGCATCGACACCGGTGATTTCGAAAAGGACAATTGTTGGATCTCGAGTAAACAATCGTGACGGGTGAATCTGGTGTAAATAGACGCTAGCGACGCCGTGTCAAATTCCCAAGAAGGAGAAGGCAGACAGATCCCGGCTCGGAGGTCGAGGACAACCTATTCAACCTTATGTTTTCTTAGATTGTGGGCTGAGTATCCAGAATCGACAATGACGCGCATCGCATTATTTCGTGGACGGATGTTTTGTGTACTTTCGGGATCGCGTCGCCATTCCGTTGATAAGCTGGAATACTAAGGGTAATCTCTAGCGATTGAGGGTTCACGTTAGAGGGGCTTATCGGAGCATTTTCCCCGCTAAGCAGCTCTGCAGATACAGCTGCTGGGGCAACCACTAACGTTCGTGCCGTAAGCCACGTTCGCTAGGGGTCAAGCACACAGATATGCGGCTTTTATGATGGGGATGCCTAGACCCCCTTATCGGCATCTTATCAGTACTGTGGTCCCACTTTATTTTTCTTCCTCATCCCTGCGGTCAATGTTCAATCAAAGTCGGGTCGGTTCATGAAGAAGATCTAACCGTTTGATACTTTTCATCCTCGACAAGTCAAAAGACACCGGAGCTCAGCAACACGACTCTGCCTTCACCGAAGCTCCGGGCTAATAAGTATCAAAAAGGCTTGTCACAATGGGTAACAAGAGGCGCAGGACGCAGCCCGCAGAGCTGACTGTTCCTTCAGAGGCGCAGACGCAGGACGGCGAACCTGCTACCGATCATGAACATGGACATGATCAAGACCATGATCACGGACACTCGTCAAAGAAAGCTCGGGTCGAAGGAAGCAGAACCCTCTTTGTGCGATCTTTACCGCCTACCGCGACGGCCGACAGTCTGACCGAATTCTTTTCGCAACATTTCCCTGTTAAGCATGCCACCGTAATTCTCGATCCTAAGACCAGGACGTCCAGAGGCTACGGGTTTGTCACATTCACCGATGCCGACGATGCGAAAGATGCCAAGGATAAGCTGCAGAAGGAAAAGTTTGACGGGCGCCCGCTGCTCCTCGAGATCGCCGAGCACCGTCACCGTCAAGGTGCTGCAGCCGTGGAAGCTGTCGCAAAGAAGCAAGAGAGACAGGCCGCCCTTGCCGAGGCTCGAAAGGCGCCTAAGCTGATCGTACGGAACCTACCTTGGAGCACCAAAACCTCGGACCAGCTGGCGGCCCTGTTTCGAAGTTATGGCAAAGTCAAGTTTGCCGACCTCCCACAGTCGAAGGGCAAGCTGGCTGGCTTCGGTTTCGTCACCATCCGTGGACACAAGAATGCCCAGAATGCCATGGATTCTGTCAATGGCAAGATAGTCGACGGAAGAACCTTGGCTGTCGACTGGGCCGTCGACAAGAAGCAGTGGGAACGGCTGCAACAGAAGGATACCCAAGCCGCAGAGACGTGCCAGACTTCACAAGGGAAGGAGGATGACGCCTCGAGTGAAGAAGATGATGATGATCAAGGAGAAAAGGGAAAGGACGACGAAGATAACATGGACGATGACTTGAAGAACTTCATGGAGAACCATATGCATAACATGGAAGACGAGGATAGCAATGCCGAAGACGATACGGACGGGGAGTCCGACGAAGCGCAAGAGGCGGGACAAAATGGCGCCCCCTCCGTTCCGGCGAAACCGCTTAATACCGACAACCGCAGTACGCTCTTCATCCGCAATCTACCCTTCACGACCACCGACGAGCAGCTCAAAAGTCATTTCGAACAGTTCGGCCGTATCCGCTATGCTCGTGTGGTGGTCGATCGTGCCACTGATCGGCCAGCTGGCACGGGATTCGTCTGCTTCGCCACCGAGGCTGATTCGAAGGCCTGCCTGAAAGGAGCTCCGCGCCCACGGCAGCTGCCAGTCTCGACGAAGAAGCCGTCCATACTGCAGGATGAGATGGCAGACCCGGAGGGAAAGTATACCATCGAAGGGCGTATCCTCCAGGTCTCGCAAGCCGTCAGCAAGGACGAGGCAGCACGGCTTGCCGAGACAGGAGCCGCTGCACGTGAGGGCAGGGACAAGGACAAGCGCCGGCTGTACCTCCTCTCGGAGGGCACCATCCCCCAGAACTCTCCGTTGTATAACCTGCTGTCGCCAGCCGAGGTCAAGACCCGCGAAGACAGCGCCGCGCAGCGGAAGAAGCTCATCCAGTCCAACCCGAGCCTCCACCTGAGTCTTACGAGGCTCGCAGTGCGCAACATACCGCGCGACGTGGACTCCAAGGCCCTCAAGCAGTTAGCGCGACAGGCCATCGTCGAGTTCGCCAAAGACGCGAAGGAGGGCCGTCGTCAGCCGCTGAGCCAGGAGGAGAAGGCGCGGGGCGGCGAGGAGGACCGGGAGGCCGAGCGCAGGCGCAAGGAGAAGGGGAAGGGCGTGGTGAAGCAGGCGAAGATCGTGTTCGAGAACAGGCAGGGCAGCAAGGTGCCCGAGGGCGACGCCGCCGGCCGGAGCCGCGGGTACGGCTTCATCGAGTACACGTCGCACCGGTGGGCGCTCATGGGGCTGCGGTGGCTCAACGGCCACGAGCTGAAGAGCGCGAGCAGCGGCAAGACGCAGAGGCTGATCGTCGAGTTCGCCATCGAGAACGCGCAGGTCGTGAACAGGCGCAGGGAACAGCAGGAGAAGGCCAGGACCAGGAAGCAGGAGCAAGATGAAGAGGAGGAGGAGCAGGCGTCAGACGAAGAAGAAGAGGAAGGGGCGGGGAAGCGGAAGGGAAAGGGGAAGGGCCCGCCGAAGGGTAAGGACTTCGCGGTGTCCAAGGGGAAGAGGCAGACGAAGAAGGGGAAGCGGAGAGGTGCTGCAGAGGACAAGGGTGAGGGTAATAATGGCAAAAGCGAAGGCGGTTCCGTCCAGGATTCCCTGAAGCAGAAGATCATTGCCAGGAAGCGAATGGTGCGGAAGAAGAAGGTCCAGGCCAGGCGTTCATAATGGGAGGCGAGCACATCAAGGCTAGAAGATCGTATTGCTTGGATGCTTGCCCACTCAGCGCCTACTGGTAGTAGTTGGGTCAATGAATCTCTAGGTCAAGCAGTTGTCTGTGATTAACTGGCGCTTCAACAGGAGGACTGCTCGGGCGAGCTAAGACTCCAAAACGAGGTGGGCATGGAGAGGATACGATGGATATCGATACTAAGTTCAATCTGGGTGGAGTATCTGCTACCTACTTCAAGTTGACATAGCTATTTAATGGTCTCCCAAAGATGATGCACCACGAAGCCAACGGTGATTCAGAAGTGAGTCTCAAGCGTCGTGCGGTTCAATGCCAAAACCAGCCACCCTTCTGCTGCCCGCTCCTCGCCGGCGTCGCCTTGGACTCGGCGCCATCATCGGAAGTCCTCTCGTCCTCTCTATTGCCACCCATCCAGAAGTCGAGTCGTTTAACAGAACCGTCCCATCGCCCCTCGGCGGATCCAGGGGCACCGGACCACGTCCGCGTGCTCGTCGTCGACTTGCTGCGTGAAACGAGGTTGCCGTCGGCGTCGTAGCGCTCGGTCGTGGTGGCGACCTCGGTGCGCCCGCTCGCCCTGTCCTCGTGGCGGCGGACCGTCCGGATGGTCCTGCCGCCGTCGGGGTTCTCGGTCGTCTCGGTAGTCTCCGAGTTCATCGGTTGTTGTTGGTCTGCTGCCGCCGCTCTGGCCTTGTCCGCTGAGGCGGTGACGGCTTTCGGCTGCTGGTATCCTCCGGGGACCGCGAACGCGGCGGCGGTAGAGTAGAGGTCCTCTTCCGTCTCAGGTTGTTGCCGCGGTGGTGCTGTGACGCCTTCGTCGGAAGGTGTTGCGGCGTTCCGCTTCGGGGGCGCTTCTTCTTCGTCGCCCAACGCATATCTCGGGCACTCGTTCGACGCCTTTCCGTTCCATCCCCAGTCCCAGACCTTATCCCAGCCTCCGAAATCGTCCTTCGACGGCTTAAACATCAGCTTGGGCCCCGTGCCGTCGGCGCTATTCTCGGCCGCTTGGAGCCAGCGGCGGCGGGCCGCAAACCAAGGGTCGCGTGACAATCCCCATTCATGTCGCTCGGGTTCCGGGACGGCGAGACGCGGGAAGTACGAGTGCCACAATCCCAGGTGACCCAGCTTGGTTGTCCAGTCGGCGACGTGCAGGCCCCTTTCGCCGGGGGGCCGGAAGAGACGCCAGCCCGAGAATTCTTCGAAGGCTCTGCCGAACAGGCGCCCGTTCAAGTCGGGCAGGGGGTATCCGGCACTTACGAATAGGAGGTCCTCGAATGCGTCTCGGAAGGTGAACTGTGGATCCGAAGACGGAGATGAGGACGAGGAAGATGAGGACCACAGAGGAAATGTGAAGGAGAAATGGAAGTAGTGCGGGGTGTCCCGCGGTACGGGCTGTCGTAGGTGTTGCAGGTTGAGCGGGGAGTAAGGGGAGTGGACGGCCCAGTTGTAGACGCCGTCTAGGTCGGTGGCCGATTCTGAACTACCTCGGTCCTCATGGTGATCTGAACTAGGGATGATGCCGGAGCTTCTAGGAGCCGTCGGCGACATATCCCGAGTTATAACTGGTGCTGCGGATGATGAATCGTCCGGGCGGCGTAAGTGTGAGTCCAGCGTAGTCGGGAGGGTCCAGAGGAAGGAACTCCATGTCTCGAAGCCGCGCTGGATGTTGTCGTCCACGTGGTTCTTGAAGCGGATGAATGGGTTGCCACTCCGGCTCTCAGGGCCATTGCCACTACCGCCATCATTACGGGGATCCCCAGCGGAGATAGGCATCGTGGCTCGTTTCTCTACTAAGGCTAAGGATGTATTTGTCCTTTCCTTGCGGTATAAGTGGCTTGGGAAGAGAAAGGCTATTGGTAGTGCGCGTACGGATAACTTGGTCAATCAGAACATTTTAATCTCTCTATTTAGCTAGGTAAGAAGGATGACCTGATGGGAGTTATACATGTCGGAGGGGTTGTAAAGTTTAACTAGACTTCACGTGCGACCATAACTCAGTATAAGGTTTACGTAGAAAGCATGTATTATTAGAGGATGCGGAGAGCCGAGCCCCAGCCTGATAAGTTCGGTGAAGTTCTACAGTACCTGCTCAGTAGTGTAGGTACTAGATACAGAGCCCCGGTACTCGTCCAGGCGCTAACTTACATAGTAGGCTATTTGACGTCAACCGGGGAGCCCCCCTGGCAGCGCGCAAAAAGTGCCAAGTGCCCCGCCGAAGATTCGAGCCAGCAGGGTGTCCAGTCCACTTTGTTGTAAAGCCTGCATGTGGCTCCACGCGCATACTTGTTAGGACGAATGGCTCGGGCTGGATCTTGTCGCGCCGCGTCTACAAGGGACACTTAGCACTACGTACGTACGTTACCCACCCCAGTAATTAAGAGAACACATTGCGATGGGACGCAAATCCTCCTTAAACACATGGTCAATTCATGGGATCGCAAACCAACAAATACACTCTCCGCGATAGACAGATGTGGTGGTGGATATGCACCGCCAACATGGACATGGACATGGACGCGGCCTCTCCTTTCTATCCGCCTCGACTGTTCTCCTGGTCGTAGCCAATTTGCTGATACCCGGCGCCATCCTCATCTTTGCGACGGGCTTCTTTCCTTACAAGCCCTTCTTGCCGGGGCTGGCCGAATACGAGTCCGTGGTGGCATCAGGGTCGCCCCCCAAGCCGCCTTTCGACCGTGTTATTTTCATGGTCGTTGATGCCCTGCGCAGGTGTGATCTTGCCTCTCTGCCCCGTCGAATTCGGTCACTAACTATGGAAACAGCGACTTCGTATATCTCGACGGCTCCGGGTTCGAATATACGCAACAGTAAGCACACAATCGTGGACCAATCGCTCGTGCTCCAATGCCTTGCTGACAGCTTTACCTTCAAACCGCTAGGCTGATCGCCAATGGCGTCGCTATACCGTTCACGGCCCATGCCACGTCTCCGACCATCACCATGCCGCGCATCAAAGCCATGACCACCGGCTCCACGCCTTCGTTCCTCGACGCCATTCTGAGTTTCGACGAAGCCGACACCTCCTCTACCCTAGCCGCCCAGGACACCTGGCTGGCCCAGATGAAGGCCAAGGGGACGGGGAAGCTGGTCATGTACGGCGACGACACCTGGTTGAAGCTGTTCCCCGGCACCTTCGACCGGGCCGACGGCACCTCGAGCTTCTTCGTCTCCGATTTCACCGAGGTTGACAACAATGTCACGAGGCACATCGCCGACGAGTTGCGCAACGATGATTGGAACACCATGGTTCTGCATTATCTGGGCCTCGATCACATTGGTCACAAAACCGGTCCGCGAGGCCCAAATATGATCCCCAAACAGCGCGAGATGGACGGCATCGTTCGAGATATATACGAGGCCATGGAGACGCAGGCCCATCTCGCGTCGGCGCTCCTGGTGGTAGCTGGGGACCACGGTATGAACGATGCCGGCAATCATGGCGCTTCGTCTCCTGGGGAAACGTCAGCCGCTTTAGTTTTCGTTTCGCCGAAGTTGAAGGCCATCTCGAAGGGCGTGAAGGCCCCGGCAGATTTCGCTGAAGATTTTCGATACTACGATGCCGTCGAACAATCGGATCTCGCGCCGACTCTCGGCGCTCTACTCGGATTCCCGATCCCCAAGAATAACCTCGGGGCCTTCATACCCGACTTCCTACCTTTTTGGCCGCACAGTGAGTCGCCTGGTTAGGGAGGTCCAGTGATATCTGCTAATTCGCGTTAGGGAAGGATCAGCTCCATCTCCTTACGCAGAACGCAGTGCAGATTTTTGACATCATAGCAACTGCTTTTGGCAGCGCCGCGTCTGCTTGTCGATTGCAGAGTAGACAATGCTCTCGACTTCCTTCACCCGCGGGAGAATTGGCAGCCGAGTGGGCCATTATCGAAGATACTGCGGCGGCTGCCGTTGGGGATGAATCGCGTGACTCCCTGGGCAGCTGGCATGATCAAACTTCAGAGGTTTTCAAGGTTCAGAGCTTCACCCAAGCTTGTGCACCTGATACACTGTGCTAACGGACTACAGTGGCTAAACAAGGCCCAGAGTTTGATGAGTAGCATGGCTAGCAACTACGACATGAACAGGTTGGCTACGGGTGCGATAGCAGCTACGATAGCCCTCGGGGCAGCCATGGTTGCAGTTGTACTATCTCCCAAAACCGGAGCTGGCAACTGGGTGCCGTTCGGCCTTATCGCGATCTTATACGGAATTATGATGTTTGCTAGCAGCTATGTCGAGGAGGAACACCACTTCTGGTACTGGACTACTTCAGCCTGGCTCATGTTACTCGGTTTCAAAAGGTATCCAATGGCGATTCCTCCTTCCTCCTTTTCCCTTGCCGGGATCCCACAGCTAACGCGGAACCAGGTTGGCATCTTGGCCCTCAAACACGGTCCGCAGCTCATTGCCCGTAATTCTAGCGGCAATGACGGCCTTCCGAATCATAAGAGCCTGGAACCAGACTGGTCAGAAATTCGCAGGGGAGCCAGACGTCGTTACCATGTCCCTAACGCCGCACCCCACACTGCTCTGGTGTCTCGTCATCCTGAGCTACTCTCTCGTCGCCGGGCAACTGTTCGGCGCCTTGAGCACCGGGATTCCCATGCTTATCTCTGGGTCGCTTGTATCGGGCCTGCTGCTGCTAGCACTGTCCTTTAAGCTTGCTTTCACATTGGAAGACGCCCCGGAGCTAGTGGTCGGGTTCGCACGAAGTCTTGTCGACGTCTTCGTGTTTGAAGGCGGTCCAGATCTGGTAACTAGAGCCAGGGCCGTATTCATCGGGTTAGGTCTTACCGCGCTCTGGCCAGCGGGGCTGTTGATTACCCGCCCGTCCTGGGCCCCTAATCGGAAACAAGGTGAGCATCAGCTCGGGATTCCTGCGGGAATCTGCCCTCCCTCCATCTTGTCCTATTCCTCGATTTGGAATCGCTCAATGCTGAGACAACTTCAACAGCCATGAGCACCCTGCACCACGTGCTAACGCTCTTCCTTCTTACTCAATCTCGAACGACCAATATCCCACTCTTCTTACTATTCCAAGTGATCTGCGCCCTTCTGAGCTCACTGAGATTACATACCATGGAGGTGTCGATAACAACCCTCCTATTGCAATTCGCGAGCTTCTTTGCGATGGGCGGCAACAACGCCATGTCGGGCGTCGACCTGTCGAACGCCTACAACGGCATCAGCGATTTCAGCGTGGTGGCCGTCGGGGCATTGGTCTTCGTCAGTAACTGGGCTGCGAGTGTGTGGTGGACGAGCGCGGGCAATCTCATGTTGCTCGAGAGCATAACTCCAGCGGCAGCGGCAGCGGCATCGGCTACGCGGCGCGAAAACGGGGACGGGAAGGGAGAGGAACGGGGGAAAGCGGCGGTCCAGGGCGTTGGCGAAGGAGAGGCTTGGGAGGTATGGAAGCAGCATGTGGGGCTGTTGACGGTGTTCACGGCGGCCAGCCTCGTGGCTGTTATGATTGCGTGCACGGTGCTCCGTACGCATCTATTCATCTGGACGGTGTTCTCCCCGAAGTACCTGTACAGCATGGCGTGGAGCCTGGGCATGCACCTAGGTGTGAATATTGTATTTGGGGGATTGCTATTCTGGCTCGGCCTACATGTATACTAACTTCAGAGCAGAAGCGTCGTACCCTGTACCTAAGGGCATGTAAATGATAATAATGAGTGTTACAGGATCTCGTCCCTCTGCGGCTGGCATCGCATGCCTCCCATGCGGATGAAAACGCCTCGTGCATAAACATTCCCCCGGGAAAGCGGGAAATGGGTCGCATATGGCCAAATCCCAAGATGGGGGCCATTCAGTCGGGTCCCTGGTGAGTCGGGGCGGACACTAAAAGCACCGATCGTTGAGCCTAACCTATTCCGTACTGGATTAGAGCGATGTCAAGCTTTTCGGCAGCTTGGATGCAACATTGCAGGTGATTGCTTTCAGTCTGGCGAAATAAGCAAAATGAAAAATGAAGACGCTGGATTCCGGACAGGTAAGCACGCATTTGGTCTCCAGCCGTGGACGACCAATTACCGGATTCCGTAATGGCCCTGTGTCCCAATATAACGATTTTTTAAGCTTGTCATCCTGACTTCTTTCTGACCACATTTGTCTGTCTCTTGTGTCTTCTTATCTGCCTCTCTGCGTGATGATCATGTAATCAACCCAGGGGCATATTCTCGATGGATGGCTTCCATTCTACTGTGTCATTTTATCATATGGCTTACTTCACATATATTGATTGAGGGAGCTGTTCGACAATACGAATACCATATCATCCGCGTGGGCTCTCCCAGCTCCGTTTTCTCGTACTTTTCGCATTGTCGCATTGTTCGCGCGCTATCCGAGATCGAGCGCTCTTGTGTTTTCGCATTTATCTGCCTTCTTTAATCATCTTCCGCTTCTCGCTGTTGTTGGCTCCGTCATACACCCAGACAAACTGGCAGCATATAGTTTCACGTATAATTATAATCTCCTCGTCGTCACAGCTTCACCGAGACGGCGTGCACCCCGCGTCAGCCGTTCCCTTTCTATGCAACTTTCCATGGATAACAAATTTGGTCGGAAGAGACGATCATGTGGCGACGAACCTACCTATTTCTGGTGATAGTTCGGCTATGGTTGGCCTTGTCGCCGAGCTATCTCCACCCCGATGAGAACTTCCAAGGCCCGGAGGCCATCGCGGGCCAGATCTTCAGCTATCCCGTCCGTCTGACCTGGGAATTCACGAGCGAGAACCCTATCCGAAGCGTTTTTCCCTTGTGGCCCGTCTATGGCCTGCCCATGCTCCTTCTGCGATGGCTGTGGGTTGGCAACGGTAATGACGGCGAGGTCCCGCCTATCGCCGTTTTCTATACCTTGAGGGTGCTCATGTTCGTCCTGAGCTTCGTATTGGAAGACTGGGCTATCCAAGAACTCGTCCAGTCGTTCCAACATCGTCGCGTCGCCGTCCTACTAGTCGCTTCATCCTACGTCACTTGGACCTTTCAAACCCATACCTTCTCCAACTCCGTCGAGACCCTCGTTGTCGCCTGGAGTCTCGTCCTGATCGGGCGCATTCTCGATCCAAGGCAGAGCGCTTCCGTGACGACGTCTACCATGCTGGGTATCGTCGCTGTCTTTGGTGTCTTCAATAGGATCACATTTCCTGCCTTTTTGCTAATCCCCGGACTTCGACTGGTACCCCATTTCATAAAGAAGTGAGTTAAGCCAACCCTCGTCGCTCATCCCCGCTTACGCTAGGTTGTGCGTCTTGCTAACAGGAGTCTCTTTACCATAGACCTTCGTTGCTTATTTCCATGGCGGCTTCTGCCTTACTTACCGTATTAATCGCTATTGCCCTCGATACCTCCTTCTACGCGTCGCATTCCATCACCTGGTCCGACTTAATACACCACCCCGTCATCACGCCCTGGAACAACATCAGATACAATATCTCGCCCTCGAACCTGGCCGCGCACGGGTTACATCCTTGGTACCAACACTTGCTGGTCAACATTCCGCTCCTCATAGGACCCGCTGCCATTCTCCTTTTCACGCACTGCCAGTGCTCCCTTGGGCTCTGTTCGGCCATCTCCGGCATAGTCGTCCTATCCATCTTTCAGCACCAAGAAGCTCGATTTCTGCAGCCTACCGTACCGCTCCTGCTATCGTCAATCCAGCTTCCAAAAGATCGCAAGCGCATGAAGATCTGGTTAGGTGCCTGGATCGCCTTCAACGGCGTCCTAGGGCTCCTCATGGGCATCTATCACCAAGGGGGCGTCGTCCCCACGCAGGTCTTCATGAGCAACCAGCCGGACGCTACGCGGGCCGTATGGTGGAAGACGTACATGCCGCCCATATGGCTCTTGGACGGCAAGAGCTCCGTCTTACGAACTGAAGACGTGCCAGGCATGCAAGGCCCCGCTCTCCTAGAACATCTGGGTCGCATCGCGACCTGCGACATCCCAGCGGATCGCAGGAGTCTCGAGTACCTCAAGGAGCCCAACGGCACGTACCTCATAGCGCCCCGCTCGGCCGTCTGGCTGGACCCCTATCTGGAGAACAAGGGTCTCGACGGACTGAGGTTCAGGGAGGTATGGAGCTACGGCAGGCATCTGAATATGGACGACCTGGACTGGGGGGTGGACGGGGTCTGGGATACGCTAAAGAGGGTAATCGGGCGGAGGGGGATCGTCGCCTGGAGGGTTACTAGGAGCTGTGATCGCCCGCTGGCGCGGCAAGATCACGGTGACCCCACGGCTAGTCAGTTGTGGGACGGAATATCATGAATTAAAATCTGAGATTAAATGTATTACGACGAATGAGTCAGTATTGACCCTCGTGCGTGTGCCCTTGTCGTCCAGACTAATCGCACGTTTTGACAACCACAAGTATTCGGTCTCGGAATGTCTCAGGTATTGCACGGAGAATAGTTGCCGTGTTGCGTGCCCAGGCTTTAGCTGATCTGGTCTGCAACAATAGGAGCGTTCATGACCCGATCCGTCCTAACAACCCTACTTATGGAGATGGGTAAACTTAAAAAGCACAGACCTTCTCGTGGCTCTACCAGAGAGATGGCTTCGAAAGCCCGCAGCCTTTATATTTCCGCGCCCTAAAGCATCTACCGCCGATGTGGCCTACCTAAGGTGCGCATGCGGCGGCTCTACCGTAGCCCACTCATTAACCACTGTATATAGGAGGGAGATGCCTAGAGACCGATTCGCGGACCGACCCGGTTAGGCAACTACTTACTTGCAGCGAGCTCCCTTCTTGAGGTCGGTAACTGGACAGAGACGATAACCCCCGTGGACAAGAAAATTCTCAAGGTTACAGAGGTCCTACGCGAGGACTGCATCGGGGGGTGTTGCAGCTGAGTCGTCGCATGTGATAACTGGCGAAATAGACACATCATACGATCTTTCAAGCTTCATACTAACCAGCCCAAGACGAATATCTTTCTCTGCCCCTGGGTTTTACGTCAAAATCACGAGCTGGCGATTGGTATGTGACAGCCGCGCTATGGTGCTGAGTATCACGGAGCTTATGGTCGGTAAGGGGCGGGCAAAGGGGAAGGCAAAGGAATAACAATGTGGATATGTATGTGGATACTTACCTGTCTGTATGGTGATGTTTGTATATCCGAAGCTATCGTGATACAACTCGTGGCTAACCAATCAGAAATGCTTGTCGTTTTCAGGTGCCAAAACCAAAGTGTCTTAGTAACATTTTCCCCCATGCCTCCTCCGTTCAGCTACGTAGAATAGGCGCCGCGGAATCTCGAAGTCCCCTACCATTGGCCAGTCGTCCCGTCTGCAGTTTCTCTCACAGGCACCGTTTCGCCTACAAGCCCTATGGATTGAAACAGAGGATGTCGACTTCCCAATCCAAAGAAGAATTCAATGGGTTGACAAGTAAGCCCACCCCTTACCTGCAGGCGAACGAGTTGAAGCTGCGTCGAAGCATCGTTATCCATTGGATTAGGAAGTTTGCGAGCTGGCGGAGATTACAGTGGTTTTTCTGTAGCCGCCGAGAACTACTCAGCTGATTGGATGGTCAGCTTGCGCAGGCGAGGGCAAATATGCCATGGATCCTAGATGAGGCTATAAGATGTTCAGAAAAGCCGTCTTCTAGTTGCTGCCGTCGTACATGTTTCTAAGAGGTGCTCACCATCGTCGTTCTTTTCAACTCTTCGAGACTTTCGTATCCGCTGGACGGCGCTACAGCCCTTATCGTCCTTTTCTCTTCACTCTCTCGTCAACATCGCACATTCATTAGCCGAAGCAGATAGCGTAATAGGCACGAAGATGATTCAGTGGCGTTCTTATATTCTTGCTGTGTCATTAGCAGCAGTCGTTACCGCGGGTCCGGTGAAAATCCCCTCCCTTGCACGCCGCGCAGTGACAGAACTGGACGAGGCCGCTGTTGAGGAAGCACATCGGCGGGACGATACCGCTACTAAGGCCTTCTCGGGCACCCAGATCAAGGTATTGCATCCAGCGCCGGCGTATGAGCCCTATCTGGACGTAGATGGCTAAGGTTCGCAGACATTCGATGGGAGGTGTCTGTTCGTCGACAAGCTTTCGGGTGACTTCCGCGCAAATCTCACGCCCATCCAAGTTGCCGAGTGCGATTCGACAGATGGACAGGGTTGGGATGTCATCGTCAGGGGTCGGCATAACGACGTCGAAGACTCCATGCTGGTGGTGAACACCTTGGTCAGTCCCGGCTATTTGATCCCGCAACTATCAACTAATAGATCATGATTAGACCGGCGCTTGTTTCAACTTCGACCCTCGGCGTGCCGCAGACAGTCAAGTATTTCTATTTTCGTGCGGCGGTCGCGCGGACGGAGGTACGCGATCCCTTGGTCTCGATGTTATGACTAGCTAACTTACATGGCCAAGGCGGTGATGTCACCGACTCTCAGCTCTTCCCCTATACTGGTGGCGCCGGTCCAGGCTCGTTCACGCCCCGTAATGATCTAGCCTCATGCTTCACCGTCACCGATAAAGTCGTTGGCATTGAGCCATGTGCCTCCGGGAATCTTGACCAACTGTTCTTGTTCAGCGGTGTACCCGAGATAATCGATCCTGGCAATGGTCAGGAGCCGAACGAACCGAGCCCATCTCCGCCCCAGCCCTCCAGCGTCGTCTCGATTACCTCATCATCTGAACTGACCTCAGAGACCCCCTCAGTTACCACTGTGTCTTCACTAACAGGAACGGCAACAACCGGCACAGCCGTCACCGAGATCCCGAACCCCACAGATCCTGCTCCGGTATCTGGCGCCGGCGAGGTTCTGCAGCCTACCGCAGCGGCGGAAGCCCATGAGCGCGACGACACGGCGACTCGCGCGTTTACCTCGGTCAGCATCCGAGCTTCCGACGGCCGGTGTCTATTCGTAGATCCGACTGCCGGGGACTTCCGGCAGAACCTGATCCCCATCTCGCTGGTGGAGTGCAGCGGGACCGCGAACGAGAAGTTCGATATCGTTACCTCCGGGCGACACAACGACGCTGCGGACTCCGCTCTGGTCGTCAGTAGCTTGGTAAGTCACACTGGCTGGAACCAAACTCGCACGAGTCGCGCGCTGATGATGGACAACACAAGATGAATGGTTGTATGACCTTTGACGGGAGACGCCGGGCTGGAGACACCGTGACCATTTTTTCGTGTGGCGGTCGCGCAGACGGGGGTGAGTCGTCGATTAACTCGGCCTAATTACTATGGTTAATAGTGCTAACTGGCGGCGCAAGACGGCTTGACGAACAACGGACAACTGATTCCATATATCAGCGGGACCGACCTGGCGTTCACACCTACCAGCGAGCGAAACGTCACGTGCATCGTTCCTGGCGAAGATCGGCTTGTCTCAGCCCCCTGTGCCGAGGACGGTTCCCAGATTTTCACTGTTCTTACATGAGGATGCGCTTCGCGCCTATGGACTCTATTGTATTTATTCCGATTATCCTGTATTTACTACCACCTACCGCTATATCAGAACAGGGACTCCTATGGCCGTCTAGGCAAAGAAATATGACGTAGTGGCAACCACCTCGTGTTTAGATCGTACAAATAGTAGGTATTCCAGTCCCCTGGAATGCGAATCAGGCAGTACTCGTGTATGAAATTCGAGGTTCCAGTATTATCTAGCGGGTAGCAAGCACCTAGGTATATTGCCTGCGTAGCTCGACCTGGTGCATGCCGTGAAGCGTTACCGCAACCCCTTAAGTTCGCAAGGGCGTTTGACGTTCTTTATGTGTCGATAAGTGGGGCAGGCAATGAGTAATAACATACGGTAGATTCAAACCTTGGGAATAGACTCTCAGTCAGGGAAGTTGTGGGTATCCCCTTTCTGGGTCCCCTGTGGCCTCCTGTCAAGGGCTGTGCGTTTATATAAGAGGGAGCTTGCCCGCGGGTAGCCGAAGGATGAGCCGGGCGTTGGTGGTCATTCTATTCACCGCCTACACTTCGAATTATCTGCTAGGCTGCTTCTTCTGTCTTTCACTCTGTACCACCACTTCCCCTGACACTTTGGTAGACTTAATACTACCTAGCCGTCTCGACGGCTACTCTTGCATATGCCAACGCCCTCAGATTCCCAAAATCAGCGGACCTTGTGCTTGTTCAGGTGGGACAATAGAAAAACATGGCATAGGGAGCGAGGCGTACCACAACTTTTCGAGTGTCCGAACTGCCGTTTCACATGAACGATGACCTGGGAGTACAGGGTACGAAGCAGAACTCCTCAGAGTGGGTGTGTGTCGGAAGAAGCCGCATAGTTACTTTATCACCGGTCTTAATTGCTTCAACTGTAAAGCGGTATAGCAGGAGATATCCTGGCTGGGCTGATGGTCAAGTTGAGGAGCTTTCTCTGTCCTAATTCACCTTGATGGCATTATCGGCGCGCTTGCCCGCTAGAGGCAGGCTAAGTGTAGGAGATAGGTTATCTATGGAGTTTATCTATGCTACCTAGGATGGACGATGCTAGCTCTACGGGGTCTAGATCTACGTAGGTCTACTCAGTAGGAGGCAAGCAGGTCGTGATCAAAATAATTGACACACTTTCTTAGGACCCACTAACCAAAAGTGTGTCAATTATTTTGATCACGGCCTGGCAAGGTGTGCTGAGAACCGGAGATCGTATCGTGAATGAGGAAGCTCAAGTTAGGTCGGGAGAACGAAGACCACAACAGCAAGTAATCATTGGCTCACCATACACGGAAACCCACAAGTCGAAGCCGACCTGCAGATCACCTAATGATTCTTAGGTAGCACTGCCGAGACGATGCGACGCGAGTAATCCAATTATACCATGCGATTATGCATTCTCGCAGGTCGAGTTTGGCTGCCAGGTCGCAAGCAATCAAAAGGACGAATGAGAGGCAGTACGTGGACCGCTCCGTACTCCAGTCGTTTCTACCGTGGGTATAGTTCAAGCATACGCAACGTTCAGAGAAGGCCTTCGTTGCCGCTTTTACTCGTGGTCGCCTGGTCCCATCCAGTGATGGTAACTTGATAATCGATGTCCCACATAGGAACCCCTCGTGTTTTCCCGAATAGGCAGGTTCCCCGGACACGACGGCAGTGGACCCGGGAGACCTGAGAACACGGCAATGATAAGCTTCGACCGGGTAGACGCAGGCACGGGTCGAACCCCGCGAATTTGGAAGGTGGGCACGTCAGGGACGAGGGTATTGACATGCCTGCATATAGTAACTGGGGAAGGCTCGGGGTAAGTCATGATAATAGTAGAATAGTTCTTATGGGAAGTACCGAGGTGACCTGGTTGTTTTGCGGCTACATATTATTTTATTTCCCACATTCGCCCGTCCTTTACTATAAAGGCGAGGCCTATCCCCGCCCTTATAACGCTGTCATGTGCCGTAGTTCCAAGATCGCGCGGAGCACTCGAACACCATGAAGTTCCTTCGGACTCTCCTGTTTGCCGCGCCCCTGGCCGGGGCCGTCATACTCGACCGGCAAGGCAAAGTCAGCTATGATGGCTACAAGATCTTCCGTGTCGCACCCGAGTTTGCAGACGCAGTAGAGGCTGAGTTAGAAGATCTCTCTGGCATGCACCTCATGCGCACGGCGCAGCACTTCGACGTCGCCATCCCCCCGGAGAGCATTGAATCCTTCCAGCTACTCAACGTGTCCTCGGAACTGATGTCCGACGATGTCGGTGCAGACATTGCCTTGGAAGGAGAGCTAGCTCCTTACGAGAGTAGGTGTTCATTCGGGAGCTAGGTCCTGTAATGGGGGATCCCGCTAACAGAAGTCCAGGCCCCGTTCAAGCATTCGATGTTGCAGCCGCTGCGGTACCAGATCCGTCATGGTTCAGAGCGTACCACTCCTACAATGACCACCTGACCTTCTTGTCGGACATGCAAAAGGCGTTCCCGAGCAACTCCGAGATCTTCCGAGCCGGGACATCCTTCGAAGGCCGAGCGATCACCGGCATTCATCTCTGGGGAAGCGGAGGCAAAGGATCAAAGCCTGCCATCACTTTCCACGGTACCGTTCACGCCCGTGAATGGATTACTACCATGGTAAACTATCCCCCTGAGGAAAGTAATGAACAAGGAAACTAACAGAAATATAGGTAAACGAATACATCCTTTGGCAGCTCGTTGTCGGCTACGGCAATGACACTACGGTGAAGGCGTACTTGGACAGCTACGACTTCTATATCCTCCCTGTTGTGAACCCGGATGGTAAGACCATATCCACCCCTTTTCCCTAGAAGATTGTCCTGACGTAGAAAGGCTTCGTCTATACCCAAACCACCAACCGGCTTTGGCGCAAGAACAGACAGACCAGGTCAGGCACCAGTGCCGTGGGCACAGATATCAACCGTAACTGGCCGTACCAGTGGACTGGACCCGGCTCTTCAACTTCCCCCAGCTCAGAAACCTACAGAGGCCAGTCTGCTGGTGACACCCCTGAAAACCTCGGCCTGCGAACCCACGTGGACAACGTTGCAAAGGGCCAGGGCCTTAAGTTGTACGTTGACTGGCATAGCTATAGCCAGCTGATCCTCCTTCCATATGGCTACTCATGCAGCGCGAGAGCCGCGAACATCGATGAGCAGATGACCCTAGCAAGGGGTGTCGCGAGCGCCATTGCGAGGCCGTACGGTACCAGGTTTGACTATGGCCCGACCTGCTCGACGATCTACCAGACAAATGGCGGCTCGAATGATTACATTCAGGACGTCAGCAAAGCGTAAGTTGATCTCCTACGTCTTTGCGTATCTTACCGGGGCTAACCTAGAGCTAGTGAGTTCGCTTGGGCTTTTGAGCTTCGCGACACTGGCCGAAACGGCTTTGTGCTACCTCCTGAGCAAATCATCCCTAGCGGCTTTGAGGCATGGGAAGGGATCAAGAACCTTCTCAACAACTTCTAAGTGGCGTGGGACTGTACACTATACCCTCAATGCCATACTACCTCATGTGAATATAAGTAGACCTGACAATTCAATTAACTCGGGTTGTCTGTAAGTGAGAAGCACCGAGTGAAGATCGCTTATGTCCCTTGCCACATTTTGATTATGCCATAGAGATCACATTCTCATCTGTACAGGTAGGAGATATGAGCGGAGTCTTGGAAATTGCTGCCTGTTGAGCTAGCAACAGACAAGTTAGTGGTGCATGCATGATCCCGACGTTCAGTAAGGGGTTCCTGCATACACCAAGGTTTCAAGACGACGCAAGCAGAACGACAGGCTCGCCGTTGCTGAATCTCGCACAAACATTTCCACTCCCATCTGCAGTGTAAGAACCCGAGCCGAAAGTGTTGTTCCAGTGACCGTTAGGTACTTGCGTGTTAAAGCAATGCTCTCCAGATGACCCAGACCCGCTATTCGTGGTGAAGACGACGAGTTTTCCTCCAGCCCGACTCCAGGCGTAAGCAGTGTCCGCAACATACAGGTGCTTGTGGTCGTCTTTCCCAAGGCCACCTGCTGCTGATCTTGCCCCTGACAGCCGCGCTATAGCTTGGTACAGGTCCGCCTCAGTGTTGAAGTTGCTTCGCCAGAGGTCTTCGCGATTTGCCGGATCATTCCCGCCGGCATATCCTTGCTCGGTTCCGTAATACACGATGGGAATACCCCTGGAGAGAATGACATACGCCAGGGCATTCTTGAGGAGCGAGACGTCGTTCTTCTGATTCAACCAGCGGGTGTTGTCGTGATTGTCAAGGAACGTGCCAAGCGCACTAGGGTCAGGGAACAACGAGGTGACCCGATCGTGCATATTCACCATGTCCTGACTTGAGCCTCTCTGCTGGTAAAACCTGTTCATCGGGTAATAGATGGCGTAATTCAACAGGCCCGACATGGTATGGGCATAACCAGCGAGATACACGGGGTCGCCGTGGAAGACTTCGCCAATGGTGTAGACGCCAGCGGCCGAAGAGAAACCCGGCCAGAAGTCCTTCTCAACGTGCTTGACGGTATCGATGCGAACCCCATCGAAGCCATACTCCTTGACAAGCCAGCTGATCCACTCCTGAAAGAGCGCTCGTATCTCCCTCTTTCCAGTATTCAGGTCAGGCAGACCTGCGACTCGGCAGGTTTCCACGCTACCTTGATTAGAGTCGTCGATACCGCAAGCTGGATGGTAAGAGCTCTCCTGGTTCAGGGGTTCAGGCCTATTATCTGCAATAGGACCGGGGCCCATGTGGTTGGCCACCACGTCAACCATGATGTACATGCCCTATTCAAAATGCTAAGTACGATTACAATGAATAAGAATTACGGTTTTCACCTTCTCATGGGTGGCATTAACCAAGCTTTTCAAGTCATCTGCTGTTCCGTAGTTGGAGTTGATGGCGTAGAGATCTTGTGCCCAGTACCCATGATAACCACCAGGATGATCTGTTTTCGCCATTTGTATTAGGATTTATGGAAGACAAACTCTTGCCAAACAGCGATTGTCTTACTTGCGACAACCGGTGTAATCCAGATGGCGTCAAATCCCATCCCCTGGATGTAGTCGAGCTTAGACTCAAGGCCTTGAAAGGTACCGCCGCAGTAACGCGCGAGATTGCCACACGAGCCTCCTCCCTCATCGTCGCCGTTACGCGCAATTCGATCGGTTAGGGCAAAGTAAATATTGCGGGATTTCCAGGCTTCGGTGTCGGCTGCGGTGACAGCAGAACACAGGCGGAGGAGGGCGAGCAGCGAGGCACGCACTGTAAACATGACTGGAGCTGCCAAGAACGACGATTACGAGTACTAGACTGGTTGACGTGCGATGTGAGCACTTCGCAGCTTTCGATGCTGATGCAAGTACAGCACATCTGCGCAAATAACCAGCTAACATCAGGCCAACATATTTATTTATTGGGTTGGAGTGGCCTATGCTTAAGCTAAGATCTAGCTAACCAATCGTTATATTTATTCTTCTGTGTAGCGTGACGTCTCCTTCCATTTAAAGTAGCCAGTAACTCGCCATCATCTAGTTTGATTTTGGTTGGCCATTCGGCGGATATAGTCAACGAGGACCGGTGATCACTGCCCGCCTTAAACAGGGCACCGTGAACCTGTGATCTTATTAGGAAGGCAGGCTGCTCCGGTATGCTGTATGCGAATTGCCCCTGGGCAGGCTGCGAATGTCGTCATTGGGGTGACCAGGGGTCAATAAAGGGCCGACTGCTAGGAATAAGAGCCGATATTGAGAGCTATGGACAAGTAAACGCTCCAACAGGTTTCTGCCAGAATTGCGATAGTTGGGAGCTGTGTTTGCTAACCGCTCGTCTATCGATGTTGCGCCGGTTATCAACTAGAATTGCGCTCCTAGAAGCCTTCATAGACTCGTCTCACAAGTAGATAGGACCAGTCGAATGCCTTTTGAACTACGCTACAGCCGAGAGTCCCGTTGGCAAACTCTTAGTAGCTGGAACATGGGAATCGAGACACCTCCCCGTTCCCCCCTCCCCCCTTTTATGACTAAAAAGGATCCCCGGATTCTGAATCTTGTCATCGCCCGGCTAACCGGACCCTTGTGGATCTCGGTCTCACGTCGACTGCGGGGCCCAAGATTACACGTAGGGACTCGTGTCTTAATTTGCCGGGCCGTAGAACGTCATGATTGGCCTTCTGGCCGACAGTTGAAACTTGAAGCGTGTAGAAGGCGGAATTGGCGGAGTTGGTCTAGCAGGCAGGCGGAGTTCTAGGTTGATGATTGGAGACTATTCACCGACACTCTCAGGATCACCGGGGCGGTCTCCAAGAGCTGCCCCCTCTGTGGCTTCATGTAGGGTAAAGCGATGAATGCTGCCTGTCTTCGTGACCACCAGACCCTGCTTGGACTGACCGTCACCCTCGTTCGGGTATGCCAGAGGACACGGAGGGAGGGCTACAAGACTGATGCTGCCGCACTTCCTTCGAAGAACGCGGTAATTCTCTGGCACCGTTACACTAACCATGGCAGTTCTTAGTGACGTTTTAACATCCGGCATACCGAATTCCTCGAATAAGGTAGAAGTGTGTTATCGTATCTGGGATGCCGTCACCCGTTCTCAAGCCGTGCGAGGCGGATTGTGCACGACATCAACACGTGGATCTAGAAAATGTTAGAACATTTGTGAGTTTCCCATGTAGGAAGAAATATACATACTCTGCTTTATTTCATCTTACTTGGACCCGTTGGAGCACGGTCACACTCTCACGTAGTCTAAGGCAACCTCTTCGACATGCGGAGGTAAGGCACTTCACCCTTGAAGAAGACTTCTCCTTCGGAGTTCATCCCAAATCTCTCGTAGAAATGGAGCGCGCTCTGGCGGGCGTCACACCAGATGCTCCTTGCGCCCGTCTTCGCAGCGGCCTCTATCGTGTACGCCAGCAAAGCTGACCCGATGCCCTTGCCCTGCCAAGAAGTCGCCGTGGCAAACTTGCGGAAGCGGGCCTCTCCGTTCCCGTCGACGAAGAGCGATATAATGCTCACGAGTTCCTCAGGCGCGTCATCCGAAGACACAAAGGCCCCGAAATGCCGAGCAGCTGCATCTTCAGGTAGCTGAACGTAACTCATAGGCTTATGAGGCCAGAGCACGGCGTGGCGCAAGGCATAGGTTTCAGAGGCTGAGATGGCCCGGACGGTGAGCGGTTGCTGCTTCGGGATAGCCATTAGGTAGAATGGTTCTATTTGCGTAGAGGTTGACTGTATTGCTCCATTTCCATCAGTGCGCGATAATCAACTAGGTCTCACGGCGGCCGATGTCGGCAACTTCGCCACACCCCCAGATTTATTTGTAATTCGTAAAAGAGGTCTCACTACGAGAAGTAAATGGGCTGGCCCATGTCCACAGATGACGAATTTGCCATTACCGCTACATTGCCATGTATTAAGGAACATTGGTTCAGTGACTGTTGTTATTCTTGGCGTTGTTGTTGGGCACTGCGCTCTCCTACCCCAGCCACAAAGAACCCCTTATTCATTTAGAGCCACAGCCCTAGTTAAAAAATAGCTCGCAACCAGCCTCAAAGGTATCAACTCGTAGCCCAGAGGGCCTACTTGCTCAAATGCTTAGATCTTCCAGCTACTCTCGCTGGCTAGAACAATTACCCATACAACGCCACTACCCTCACTCTTGAGGTATGTTGGATACTGTCGCCTCGGGTTAGCGCCCGGGTTTACCAAGGGCCCGGGCGCACCAAGGTGCAAAAGCAAAGTAAGAATTCTATGACCCACGAGTGATTTGAACGCTCAGCCTTCAGGATGCCCCTTGTATATACATATAGACATACATATATAATATATACATATAAATATGTAAACCGGGATCTGAGGCGCTACCGTTTCCGGGCCGCCCCCGTGCCAGTGGTCTTTGACCAACAGAGGGCTGGTCTGGCCCTATATACTATAGCGTGTCCGGGTGGGGAAAGGGGCCCTGTTCGACGAGATTGCGAATCCTTCGGACAGAATGGTCCTATGCTTAAGACGCAGGGACAAGCATAGGGAGCTTTCTTTCCACTTTGTCCCTACTTACGCTGTCCTGAGCCCAAAGTTGGTACGTCGACTCGATGACCAGTTTTGAACCCCAGGCTCGGCTTGGTCTAAAGGGTACGGGGCTGTATGAAAGATTAAGCAGGCGAGTTAAAAGGGCACGCCTTGGGCTTCACTAGGTATACTATGATGTATATTGACGATTAATTTGATGTAGGCGCCGTCGAAGGGCATTTTGGTTAGTTATGCTGCTAGTTAGGCGTATGAGACTTGCGAAAATTCCTTATCGTCTTGATCTTCCTCCTCTGAATCCCAGTCCGCACCCTCATCCCCCTCACTATCTCTTACACTCTCGTCGTCCTTATGATCAGCACTGTTACTTTTCATCGATTGTAAAGGGACTGGGAGGTGTGTGTCCGCTTTAGCTGAAAGCACAGCTGCTTTGACGTTGATCCCATGGGGGCTACTTATGGATCCTCCGATTGACACGAACAACGATTCATCTGAACTGTGAGCTGTCAACTGCTGACTATGCTGCTCCCAAGCCTCAACTCGTAAATATTGGTGTATCAATAGGTCGTCTGGAGGCCGTTCGCCTTCACCAAGTTCCTCTTCAAAGGCAAGCAGGATGCCATCGAGGTCATCTGCAAGGTGGACGCCGCAGTTCCACACTTCCTTGCCTCCAAGGGTTAGTATGACCGCGAAGAACAGGTAGAAGTCTGCCGCTTGAGGTGATTTAAAGCGGATGCGCATGAGGCCCGACGTTATGAGAGAACTTCCTCCTTCGAATGCTGGTAATCTCAGTATGCCTGCATCGAAGTCAAATATCCCAGCGGGGTGGGTGTCGATATCGTACCCTACAGCGCCGAGCGGCATATCACGCTTGCTGGTGGAAAGCAGCCTGGTGGCGGAAGGGTCCACGAATAGTAGCACTCCGTGCTTGAACATCGGGAGCAGGTGTCTGTATGGGCTCTCGACAGGAGGAATGTACCTGGATCGAATGACTAGGCGATATCGTTCTCTAGTGTCAGTTGCTTCTTTCGATAGGAGTATTGGGCGACCTAAAAATCGACTTCGGTCTAGTATGTTTGAGCCCGATCTCCTTTGGTTGGTGCGCTGCATGGCAATGCATGCTCGCATACCAGGATCGCCGTGCGAAACTCCCGCGTCGAGTACCACAAACAGCTGAGTCAGAGTGTACAGGACGGGGAGGTGGATTGACAAGCCCAGGTTGGTCATCGAGTATGGCATCGGAGCCTCCCACGCATCCATAGCAACATAGTCGCCGGATTTGAGGAATGCTGCAGGGGAAGGGGCAAGCATACTCGTCCAGCTCTGAGCAACACCAGAATCCCTAGCCCAGCAGAATATAGTATGATCGTTTGAGATCCTGATGATTTCTTCTTGAAGTCGTATGAAGGCTTTGGGTCCCTCACCGTAAAGCAATGGCATGTTCACGTCGAAGATTCCGAGCAGGCAGTATGCCATGTCCTCAACCCGGCTAGTCTGACGTGTCGCGGCCCATGACATCTTTTTGGCGACGCTGATTTGGTGCAAATTCGCAATTCCAAGAATCACCGATAGATCTATACCCGTAATCCTGGATATCACAACAGCTAGAGAACCGGATCGATCTCCGATCCTGGTCCACGTCTTGGAATAAAACAGCACCCTGCATGGGGCAATCAGCTCCTGGAGCGTCCATCCTCGATGGAACCAGCGACTTTTGCGAAAGTGACGCAACGGATCTCCTTCCGCCATATCAAGGTCAGGGACGTCGCACAAGTAGGCGTAACAGACTGTTGATGCGCTGTACCAGTTATACATTGAATTGATGGCTTCGGTCAACTCGGCCGAACTACCTTTGTCGATGCAATTCGTATCGATCCAAATCCACTCGATGCCATCTTCTATGGCTATCTGACATGCGCGCTGGATTTTATGAAAGCCTGATTTGGTTGTAGTTAAGGGGCTCAGGGTCGTAAAATCCTGAAAGCTAACCTCTTGCCCTTCCACCCAAAGATGGCTTAATATGGCATAAGAAGGAAGCGCGTCACCATGGAATTCCGCGAGTTCCAGCGTTTCGGTATTTATAAGGCGCATGATAATGATGACGGACACCAGAGTCCAGGGGGAGATAGTAATGATGATTGATAGGAGGTGCCAAGGAATGCTAGGGCTGCTGGGCCAGTCTAGCATTAAATCCTGGATTAACACTACCTATGTTGCACGGATTCTGCAGGTAAAATTTGTTTCCCTAGCGCGTGTGCACTGCAGTGGAATATCAGAAAGGGAAGGACTCTCGTCGTGGCAGTGGCGCCAGACGCTGTTAAAGGCGAGAAAACAGTAAATGAGTAACTATATATAGAATTGCACTAAGCAACTCTGACACGGCGTAATGACTTACAACGGCGCCAAGCGGGAGCACAGGAGATTTACGCTAGGGACTCTACACATATGGGCTTACTAATACTGGTTAAAGGTAGTTAAAGGGTATATTCATAGAACCCACCTACTCAATTTCCTATGTTTCAAGGTGTTAATCGAGAATTGGCCGTCAAATGGCCAACCTGGTTCATTAAATTTAAGTTTTTCCGACTCTGGTTAGAAACTCCCATAGTACTGAAGACAAGGGGGGGACATTATGAAGATGCAGGCTTCAGGACGTGGGGTGCCGAATCTGGCTGCCGAATGTGGGCAATACTACAAACAAATCTACGAAACAAGATCTTAACAACAACAACGAAGTGATGGTACCCCTGAAACATAGGTTCAATATCTACTAGATTTTATACTACAATGGACATCCTTGGGAGCCTAGAGATCGAGCAACTGTATATGAACAGATTTGTGGGGCGTCGAATTACCCCTATCCCCTATTCCAACCACTATGAATCTGACGGATCCCGATACCGTGAAATACTAAAGCTGCCATAGACGGATAGATTTCCCTCAGAGAATGGGCTCGTAATATACTCATAAAATCACCAACCAGGCCATTGGTCGCATCAAACACCTCTCCCATCTTCAACAAATATGTGAGAGGCAGAAATGCGTGGCTGGGCGCTATAAGATGTTCAACTGAACATCGGGCTGCTTTTGGAAGGAATCATGAATGTATCGGCAATAGAGAAGCAACTTTACATATGTAGATGATGTCAGAAAGTTCAAGACCAATCGAAGCCACTAAATGAAAGAAGCAAGGAGGTTGGGGTGAAGGTAAATACTACAGTTTGTTGGTCGAGTCACTCAGGGGAGGACCCCATGCGTATGCTTGAATGCATGTGTTAGCTACTTTCAGTGGCTATCATTTAAACAGGGAGACCTCACTATCTAGGTGTCCTTATCCTAGACCTTTTCATGCATGCACCTGAGCCCGTAATGTCCCAGGAAAGACAAGCAGAGGTCTACTGAAAGAGCCTCAGAGCCCTAGTACAGTTATATGGTTGGTTTGACGCTAATTCTACCCTGCCAGTTGCTTTAAAGATGCGCAAGGCTGGGCTCAAGAGAAATATAAATATAACATATGTTTAAGGCTTCCGTAGAATTAGGAGTGATCCAGGATCAGTGAAATATACATAGACTTATAGTCGCCGTTAGTTTTGGATTTCTTAAGATTCCATACGCCTTAAACAGCTCTGCTTGCAATAAGCCATAATATCGCCCGTCTGCTGTTAGCAGGGGGAAGTTATCCGATACTTAGGTGTAACTGCATAACATGCCGCTAAGCTCCCTAACCATCAACCAATGAGACGCTCTCAGATTATCCATCAATTGAGAGAACATCGGCACCCGCTATGAGCTCATCGCCGGATTCACGAAGCCCTGCAACCTCGCCGTCGCAACAGTTTGTAAGCACAAACTGATTTCCACTTGAAACAATCCTGCCCTTCGAGATGGGTGGCCTCAATCTCGAAGTTTTCAAGGTAAAGAACAGCCCTCACATCGCCTCATACTGTTACTTTTCTGCCGCAGCCCCATCGCATCCCCGATTCCCCCGCGTCCTCCCCTAACCCATCTGGGCCTCGAAGCTGATATATGCGGCAGTTCGGCATGTACGTCATGTTTCCGATCGGCATCATGTACTACTTCGGCACAAACCTCGACGAGCGCTTCTCGGTGCCCGACTTCTGGCCCAAGCCCGAGCAGGCGAACAAGGTGCCCCTCGAGAGGGACGAGATTCACGCTGAGCTTCAGAGGCTGCGCGCCCGCCGGCTGTATCTGAGGGAGAGGAGGCTCGAGCAGGAGGCCAGACAGCAGCCGACCCCGCCGCCATCGGGTGACGATAAGTGAGGGGCACGAATCTCGAAACGTGGGCGGGCGTTCTACTTCAACTGGGGCCCCGACGACAGCTGGCGGGCCCATCATATTGGCTTCTACCATCGCACGATAAGTAGGAAATTGGCTCTACAATTGCATGGATGCGGCGTTCTGGGGCGAAAAATCGGAAAGGGATTGTTCTACGATATCACACTGTACAATAGCTTATTCTGGACGACCTTACCTCTACTCCGCCACTAGGACCATCCATGTCTATGTCTGCGTCTATACTGTACAACATATGGCACAGCTGCAAGTGTACAACGGTCAGGCACACACAGGCCGTGTCTACGAGCCTAGGTGCTCCTCCACTGTTTTCCATAGCTCTTCGGACACGTCACCCTTCTCGACATTTGCATAAACCGCCTGGACATCCGGATACTCACGTACAGCCGCCAACAAGGCACTCAAGCTGCTCGCGGCCTCGTCCTCGTCGAGCTTTACCTTGTCCGAGGTGGGCGAGTAGATAATATCGGAGCTCTGGATCTCCATCCCAAGAGCAGCGGCCAGCTTCTGTGCAACTTGATGCGTGACGTTCGGCTGCGTCCACAGAACCACGTTTCCGTCGTCGTCCTGCTCGACGTCCTCGGCGCCCGCGTCGACCGCCTGCATGAAGATGTCGTCGAAGCCCCCAGCCGCGGCACCTTCGCCCTTGGACCTTAGGACGGTGCGCCCGAGGCGCGTGAACAGGAACGCGGTCGGCGTAACATTTCCGTTGTACTTCCTGACGATAACCCGCAGGTCCTTCAGCGACCGCTGCTTGTTGTCCGACTCGATGTCGATCACCATGGCGGCCGAGGAGGACGGCATCATGACCTCGAGCGTCGCGGTCTCGAGGCCCTCGCCCGTCGAGGACTTGCCCTGGCCCCGCGCGATGGCCACGTCGATGTTGGCTTTCGGCATGCCCGCTGTGTGGAGAGGCGTTCACCAGTCAGTGCAAAAGAATCCTTTCTGGGGAAGCCGGCAAGGACGCGTCGAACGTCGGTCCCAAGGCCCTGAGTACGCCATATAAATGGCTGAGATATGTGTCATGTACCTTTTTTCGCGGTCGCTATGACAGACGCCAGTTGCGGGTTCATGTTCGGGTCCGGGCCGTAGACTATCGTATCCCGTGTCAGACTGCGGCATCGAAAAGGTCGGGGCGCCTTAGACTACGGGTCGAGGACTACGCACGCTTGGAATACAAGGTAAGGTGTTTCGCGAACATGTTCCGCTGGGCTGTCTTCTTTTGATCGGCGGCGCCTTTTTCATGTCTGATCTTTGACCACCGATTATGGCCGCTGTGCAGTGCCGTACTCGAGGAGAACGAGCGGCGGCATCGTGCGCATATTGACGGCGGGGATATTCGTGTGGATGCGCCGAGACGAGGGAAAGAGAGGAAGGACATCATTCTGGGCGCTCGGGCTTGAATAAAGGATATTCTACACAAAATAACCAATACAAGAAAGTCGGAATTAACCAATTGCCTCTCATGCCATTGGAATCCGCAACGGCATCGAGCGAGATTGGCGAAACTATCATCACCCGACGTTATCGATAATGAAAGTTACTTCCTCTCTCGTACCAAGTAAGTAGAGGTGAGGATCTGGTATTCAATTATCCGAACGACTGGGCTGGCTCTCTCGAAGAAAGCCTTATCACTCCGGAGCGGGGACCATACTAGGTAACTCATCATATGGTGGGACTGGTGGGGTACTCCTCTGACCCACAGTGCCAGGTAGCTACGTATGCGGATATGCGCTTAAGCCATTTACAGACACTGAAAGGTGATTGATTGTCTTGGATCGCTGTGGTTCGAATGCGAAGGGACCAAACCAAAACCATCTCAACCATCATAGCAAGCATAGGGGGAAAAGGGGCAGCTCACCAACCACTGTGCCCTAGGCTACTCGGCTTTTTTACGATAATGACATTTAACTAGTTTGGCGCGACCACGACTCTTTCTGAACACCTAGCATATACATAGTAGATCGACCGAGATCTTCTCTCTTACATACCTCCCATGTCGACGTCAAATCGCCCATCCGGCGATAATTCGAACGGAGATGATTCACCGCAAGACGTCGCCTCACCACCAAGGCGCACCAACACCAGCACCAGCTATGTAGCGGCAACATCCAACCCAGAACTCGATGTTGCGAAGTTGCAGTCGCTACCCCCCGAACAGCAAGACCTATTCTTACTCAACTTCGTGTCAACCTTGAGCAAGCATGTCCACGGACTGGGAGCCGACGACTGCACAGCTCAGCAATTCTACCTCAAGAAGGAGGTCTTCCAGGTTCTCAACCTACCGTCCCCGTCACCGAGTCGAGTACTACGAAACACCTTAGGAAAGATATTGGCGCATGTTTTTAAGAATGGGGACAGAAAGCTCCTGTTTGAGACTATTAGCGACTTGGTTGGAATCATTACCAGTGGAAAGTCCAAGACCGAAGCAGATATTCGCGCCCGTCATGCCGCTGTCGCCTGCTTGGGAGATGTCTATGCTGCCGCCGGCGACAGCGCCATCCCTCAACACCAGCTTGTGTGTGGCGCACTTGTCAAGATCCTCAAGTCATCGCAGACGCATGCTGGGCTACGAGCTGCTGTCTTCATTGCCCTGGCTAAGATAGTTGGTATGATACGGGGAAGTCTCGACGAGGTCGTTGCGAGGGACATATGGAAACAGGGGCGAAGTGCCGCCTCGACTGACAAAGGCTCTCTAACCATCGTCTGCGCCTGTCGGTGCCTCAGGTCGCTCCTGAAATATACCCCCTATTTTGAGAATTCGAGCGACTTCGAAAATCTCAAAGCCGCCATCTTCAAGGCCATCGACTCGGCCTCCCCTCAGGTCAGGCACGCGGCAGCTGACTGTTTGGCCGAAGCCATGGTTAAAGCCCATTCCGAGACGGCCAGTTCTATGCCAAAGTCCAAGAAGACCAAATCAAAAGCAAGCAAGCGGGCGTCTATGCAGCCAGGTGCCGTCCTTGATGACGAAGACGATATTCCCTCTTCCCGGCCGGGAAGTCCTGCACCCGGTGGCAAGAAGGGCCGAGAGCTTGCCCTGTCGCTCAATGACATCCTTGGCACCCTAACAACTCAATATGTACGTATGTCGACCACCAATAGGGCTAGGGCAGCCATCGGAGTATGCTATGGGCGAGTGATAAAACGATTAGGGGAAAGATTTGTGGAAAAGAATTACTTGAGAATTGCGGAACATTTGACTATTGAACTCTTGGGCCACCAAAACATCACCAATAACCGGTACAGGCTCCTCATAACTAGGCGCATCGTTGACACGGTGCTTCAAGTTGTCATCGGCAGGAGGATCCTAGGGGAGTCGGGCCAAATAGCTGCGGCCAAAGTGCTCATCAACGACGTGTTCAAGAACTACCCTCAAGCACTGAAGGAGCGATCCGAGCCAACCAAGCATACCCTCATCGCAGCTCTCGGCGCTGTTGCTTCGCTTATTGATTCCCTAGGCTCGGCAGCAAATAATTTCGCGGAGGCTTGTAGGGATGGTCTTCTGCAAGTACTGCAGCATCCCAGTTACAGTGTCCAAGTTCATGCATCACACTGCATGAAGACCTTCGTCCTTGCCTGCCCCCAGCAGCTTTTGCCCTGCTTATCCGTTTGCATGAACAGCCTCAGTCGGGAATTGTCTTTACTCGGCTCCGGGAAGAGTTCTCCCGGGAGATGCGTTGGGTTCGCCCATGGACTGGCTGCGACCCTCAGCGCCAGCCCGGCGCGCCCGCTCTATGGGTCTCTCGACGTCAATAACCGTGTCTATTCTATGGCGACCGATTTGCTCAAATCCAGTGGAAAGTCTGAGCTTCGTGTCTCGGCCACACAGGTCCAGGTTGCGTGGATACTGCTAGGTGGTCTTATGTCTCTGGGGCCAAGTTTCGTCAAGATTCACTTGTCACAGCTGCTCATCCTCTGGAAAAATGCGACGCCAAAGCCTCTAGCCAAAGACAATTTCGCCCACCGCAGCATTCTCGAGGTGTCCTACTTGACCCATGTCAAGGAGTGCGCCTTGGGATGTATACTGTCTTTCCTCCAATTCAATAGCCGTTTGTTGACAGTGGATGTCTCGAAACGCATTGCTACCATGCTCCAAAACACAAGCATTTTCCTCAAGATGCTACCTTCAAAGAAGACTACCGATGACATATCGCAGAGGTTGGCGCCTGCCTTGCAGTTGTTAGATCTTGACATGATGGCGCAAAGGCGGGTTCTGCAATGCTATATCAAGCTTGTTAATCAGAGCCCCCCAGGCGGTAGCGAGGCACTCTTGCAGTCCAACCTGTTGACATTGGCGATATCCCTCTTTGCGGACCCGGAGAACTACGCAGCAAATTCGCTGAGTGCATCCATTGCCAATGCCGCTGGAACCTTTGAGACGGTGTGGGAGGTTGGGGATAACGCCGGATTTGGAGTGAATGGGCTGGTTCGCGGCTTCAAATTCAAAAGCCTCCCCGGGCAGAAAGATGAATCGGCAGATGGCCCGTCAAAAGATGAGGCCGACCCTGATGGTATCATCGACAGCCTCTTATTATCGCCCATATGCCCGTCGCTAGAACATGACGCTGCGGTCATCTATTCCAGTGATGCGGGTCAAGCGGCAGGTCTACCGGATCCGCCAGCGACTGAGGTTGTTAATATGGCAATCCAGCTGTTCGCATTCGCCTTCCCCCTGACACCCGCTAAGGTGCAAGAGAGTATCCTGGAGCAGATTGCCACCTTCGTCTCGGCAGGATCCTTGCAGCGGGACCCGGGCCGTAAAGCTGCTATCAACGTCAACATCTCTAGTGCGTTGTTTTCAACTTTAAAGGTCGCCGTCAAAGAGACGCAGTCGCCGCCTGGTGATGTTACGAACTTGGCTGTGGAGAAGCTCCTTCAAGAGATGATCAGGGGGTTTGTAACCGACGCGGATCAATATGTTCGCAGCCTCGGTTATGGTGCGATCGCACGGTTGTGCAGCGCGTGTGGCAACGCCTTTACCAACAATGAAATCAAGTATCTTGTCGACACCATTGTGGGCAACCGTGAGCCAAGCGCTCGTGCCGGGTGTGCCATGGCACTAGGGGCCATCCAGGCTAAGGTTGGCGGAATGGGCGCGGCATATCATCTCAAGACAATCACGGGCATCTTAATGTCTCTTTGCAATGATCCGCACCCCACCGTCCATTTCTGGGCCTTGGAGGCTTTGGCCAATGCCGCAGACGCGGCAGGTCTCGGATTTGGGCCTTTTGTATCTGGTACACTTGGCATGCTCGCTCAGTTGTACCTCTCAGAGACGCACCACTCGGAAGTAGCATCGCCAATATCTATGAGCTTGGAGCTGGAGCTTTCAACGACGGCAGCAATCACGCGCTGTCTCGATTCGATTGTTAACGTTCTGGGCCCGGACCTGCAGGACTCGACGAAATCCAGGGAGTTGATCCTTACCTTGGTCGGTCAGCTTCAGAGCGAAGAGGACCTCCTGGTACAACGGGCCAGTTTAGCTTGTTTGGAGCATCTCGCCCTCTACGCTCCTGGCCACCTGGTATTCGCCGACTATGTCAAGACGCTACAGAAGTACCTCAACTCCGAACATCGGGACCTACGCGACGTCGCTGGCGACAGTCTCTATAATCTCATGAAGCGGAACTCGTACGACGTGCTCGCAGCTGCAGACCCAGGATTCGAGGATCAGCTCTGGCTCGTACTAGATGTTTCACCCCAGCACGATGGAATTCGTAACCTCGTTCGGAATTGGATACGGCAGACCTTCTTGACAGATACCGGGGCTTGGCTACTGCGTTTCCAGAATGTCCACAAGATGACTAGGCCAAAGACAACCGAGGAGGCACAAGCCACCGAAACCAAAACTGGTCCTGCAATTGAGCTCCAAGACGAAGAGGTTGCCGGTTTCGCCGCAGCCGGCGGCGCTGCTAAAGACGATAAGGAACGATCCAACTCGGAAGCGGAACCTCTGCGCTGGCAGGTTCGGACATTCGTGATGAGTTGCCTGAATGACATCTTCGTCTTGGTTGCAAAGGATGTGGCCACGAATGGCGAGTCCCCTGCCCAGGTAGCACTGCAAGGCAGGATCGGCGACGTCGTCAGGATGGCATTCTCTGCTTCAACGTCTAGCGTTTTGGAATCGAGGATCTGGGGATTGAAGATAATAGGGGCTGTCCTAAAGATGTTCGGCAGGACACCGGATCCCGATTTTGACGAAGCCATGCTTCTGGAACAGTACCAAGCTCAGATCGGCTCGGCACTAACCCCGGCATTTGCCGCAGATTCCTCCCCGGAACTGGCTTCGGAAGCTGTCAACGTCTGCGCCGCCTTCATCTCGACGGGCATCGTCACCGATGTAGACCGCATGGGGCGAATCCTAAAAACCCTCGTCACTGCACTCGAAAACTTCTCGTCGGAAACGGAGAACGCTGGGATCGGCGACCTTAAAGGACTAAGTTCTAACGCACAGGTCATGGTGAAGATGTCGGTCTTTTCAGCTTGGGCAGATCTTCAGGTAGCCAGTTCTGAGCAGAAGTACCTTCTCGACGTGCTCAAGCCCCATATTAGAACATTGACACCTCTTTGGTTGGCCTCTTTGCGGGAGTTCGCTCGTTTGAGGTTCGAGCCTGACATCTCCATGACGCTAGGCCCTCCATCTATGTCGGGCAGTCTCGATACAATTTACTCCGCTCTCAACCGCGATACGCTCCTCAGATTCTACCAAGACTCCTGGCTGAAGCTTGTTGATGCCATCGCAAGCCTTATCGAACAGGACAGCGAATTCGTCTTTGACGCGCTAGATGGCAAGGAGACTGACGCGCCGTCCACTAACGGGCAGAGCAAAGGCGCCGACATCAACTATCGGGATGAGCCGGTGGCTTTCTTCTTCGTCCTCTTTGGTATCGCGTTCGAGGCGCTTGCCACGAGACCCGGCCAGACTGATTCGTTGGCCACACAGGAGCAGACGCTTGAGATTCTCCAGGCCCTTAAGAAGATCCTCCACCCGAGCGTCTCAGGTCATGCCATTTATCGTGAAGCGATCTTCTCCGAGACCATGGACCTGCTTGACCGCCTCGTGCTGATGGAGGGTCTTGATGTCCAAGGCGTTATTGTCGAGATAGCGCGCGCCCTCTGCGTGGCTCATCCATCAGCCAGGAAGAAAGAGCAGCCCGATGATGGTGACCTCTCCGAGGATATTGAGCAGCTATTCGAGCTGACGCGGATCATCGTGCTGGTGTTGTCAGGATTACTGCCCAACCTCACTGAAGCGAACCAGCCCGTCCGCCACCAGCTGACCGAAGAGGCCGTCCTTCTTATCCGAACAAGCCTCAACGCCATCGTCGACGCCGCCGAAGTGTTCCCTGCCATCATCAAGACGGACCTGCATGCTTGCATCATTCATGTCTTCGCCACCATCCTCGCAACGCCAGGCCCGTGCCAAGATGTCATCGTACCACAGGCGCTGCCTATGTTCAAGCGCTTCGTCGCCAGTATGTCCGATTCTTACCGAGGGAAGCCCTCCGCAGTCGATACTCAGATTCAGGGTTGTCTGCGTCGGTTCATGAGTATATATCTTAATGCGCAAAAGCGCGAGGCGCCATCTTCGCTGCAGTGCGTTAAGAACTGTCTCCTTGCTATCACCATCCTCTTCACAGGTGGCACCAACCGGCTCCCTGCCAGTGATCCCGTGGTTAGCAGGTTCCTTGACGAGGCTGTCGACTGCCTGAGCGACCGCATGGTGAGTAGTGTCCTCAATGCCTTCTAAAACCCCTGCACCCTGCTAATAGGAACTGCTTCAGACCGCCAAGATTGCCGCCAACTGCATCAAGTCTCTGCTCTTACAGCCCTCGCCCACACCCGCGGACGTATCCATAGCCCGCTATCTGCTCCCGCGACTGGTCGCTTTCGTGGCGAATACGGAGCCCGAAGACCCGGAGCGGGCGCGGGGTCTTGTGGCGCACACGCTGACACAGTACGTATCCTCACCCGCCCTCGGCAGTGAGACGCACAAGCAAATCGCCATGTCGGTCGTGGCGCCGGCGCTGCTGTCGCGCGCCGCCACCGAGGGCGATGGCGGCAGCGGGACGGTTCACCGCGAGACGAGCGCCAGGCTGCTGGAGCTCGCGTCGGCGGACCAAACGGCGTTCCGCGGCGTCGTGGCCAGCATGAACGAAGGCCAGAAGGCCTTCATGGAAGAGGTCATCCGCTCCGGCCGCCAGACGGGAGGCGATAGGGGCGACAGCGGGAGCAGAGGGCGGCCGACCATCGCTTTGAAGATGGACTTTGGAGCCGCGTAGGGATGAGGCTTCGAAGAAGATGGGAATTGGGGGGATAGGATGGACTGGGTGAAATCGTTGCTTTTAAGCGGCTCGAATACCGTGGCTTGAATCATAGGGGGTCGAAACGGTAGTAGGTTGGGGCCCCTAGCTGATATATGACTCAGCGGAATATTATGGTGGGAATGAATCTGTAGCTCTCCAGTTCGGATAGCCATGTTGTAGATGGGATGACGGCCTAGAGATGTGTTGGCTGGGTAGCTTGACCCAGTGTCACTCTTGCTACCGTGATGGCGTCTAATGCCTGAACCGTATGCTATCGGCGTGGAGGCATGTGAATTTGACTAGTTTACTGTGCTCTCGCAAGCTGGAAGCTGGCTGTTGTATAATGACCCAAAATAAAGGCTTAACAAACATCGCATGCAGCGTGGACAGCTTAATCACACCAGTTCGGTGCTAGTCGTTCTGGTTGATGGCAACTAGTTATAGAGGCTGGCTATGGCAGACAGGGAGGTAAACAATCGCCATGGCTTGTTGCATAGTAGCTGAGTCAGGCTCCCCGTTGTATGCATTTGGAATGGTAACTCGAAGTAATAGCCAGCCGTACTGCCTTTTTCACGATAATTTTTTGGCTCTAAGTGTCGGACACGTCCTATCCAACTATTAGTTAAGTTTCTCTCTTTCTGTTGCTCCTCTCCCCGGAGACTATCCAGAAGCTCACAAGTTCGGGGGTTCCCGCTCGGTAACCAGGACATTACCACACATGTCGGCGTAACCACTGACAATAATTGTTACAATAAACTGTCTCCGCCGCAGTTCGTCGCCAAGGAGCTTAACTTTCGGCGTTGGTTGAACTCGTCATGCGGCGACCGGAGGATATGGGACCCCACGAAGGGTTGTCATGACCTGGCTTCCTGCAAGAGCCGCTCCACCCAGATCTGTCGCCGTTGCCAGATTCTCTGGCGGACACAACTAGGCTATGCCTGTAAATATGTTAGAAAAGAATCAGAGAGGCCGGAAACCAGAGCGCTGTATGCCTCGAAGAGTGCACGAAACCCTGTCCCCATTGCGGCATACGGATCGGTAAAAACGAAGGCTGTCTTCATATGGCCTGTAAGACACCCGAAACTCATCTTGCGGGCCTCCTTACTCTTATTTTGTCCTTTATATTAATATGAATCATTAGGTTGGTCATGTGGTCACAAGTTTTGCTGGGTCTTCAACGCAGACTCGGGACAGACCGAGCCTACGTTCGGAGAATGTCGCCGCGAACAGCATGCGGTAGAATGTTGGTTTAGAGCTAATATCCTGCATCCCACGCAACTCTCCGGAGACACCTTGGATCAGGCGACCGGGCGTTTAGAAGGCGCGCAATTCACACCCCAGGAGAGGCGCGTAGACCTGTGACTTGCAGAGACAAGTTCAAGCGGCTGTTTCAAGGGCATTTCGGGACACAGATGGTTACGCAGAACTAACAGCAGTGACAGAGGACGCACACCTGGGATTGTCTTGGCTTCACCACGGCGTACCGCCTCTCCGGCGCCGAGGCTCGGCCGCAATACACGGCCATGCATACCTCTCACCACCCGAACACGCCTCTGCACAATCGTTAGTTGAAGTGGGAGGGCGCCGTTTTCTTCAGGGTCGGCAATTTTGCCTTCGTCAGGGCATTTCGGGCGTCGTCACGAATATTTCGACATCAGGGTGACATCGCAGCCACGATCCGACGAGGCGTCAGACTGGTAGAATGCTTGACATCTCCGAGTTTAGCCTGCGACTCTTTGGCTCCACCGCAAATACAACTGAGAACAAGATAACGCTTTCTGAAGGCATTTTAATAGTGTAGTAAGGAACCATTATTAACAGCCAAGAGTGGAGCGAGATCCTAGGTCGGCGAAGTCACCGGTCTCGGCCCCCCTGTGATCTGCCTTGCGAAGCATATGAACCATTTACCGTATTATGGTTAAATGTTAATTATTCCGCTTCGTATGTGTCACGTCTGTCTTACATCACGAGAAAGGTGATACTGCCAGCGCCAGAGAGAATATATCTTTCAATGAGACTTGATGTAAGCCTTATACGTCATCACATTGCCATAGCTTATTTGGGCCCTTCGGGCGCCGTTAATCCCAACTCGACGAATTTATCGTATACAATCTCACTCACTGCTTTCATACCATTAGCATTCGGGTGATAAGCGCCCCCAGCAAGGTACAGTTTCCAGCTGAAACCGTTCACCCATGGGTCATTGGACCCGATGCCATGGCCCCGGCTCGGCTCATCAACACTGACCCGTTCGCACCAGGGTGCTCTCTCCTCGGTAGCCTTCACTGTTGCCTCCAGCAGCTTCGCACCCACCGCGCGGTGGTGCTCCACACGATCGGGCGTAAAAACAACGTCCACGCCGGGCCGGACGTCGGGTCCCAGCACGGTGACATACTCGACGACAATGACTTTTGCTTCGGGCACCTTAGAATGGATCGCATCAAGGACGGTCCCGTACCGCGCAGCAAGTGCATCGGTATCTAAGACGTCGCCAAGGGGTGCGCTTTGCCCTGCTAACCAGGTGGCTGCCGTCCCAAGCCAGGAGGATGACAGCGTGTCCTCGAACATGCCTCCGATGTACCCAATGTCATTGCCGCCCCCGAGCACCAGGACGACGTCTGCATCCGTGGGCATTGAGTCGATCTGAGGCGGGAAGTCGTCCTGGGGTTCAGATATGAGATTTAAAAGTGTCGCGCCCGAGACGGAAAGGTCCGTTAGATTGGCGTCGATGCGTTCAGAGAGCAGACAGGCGAAGTTGGCTCCCGATCGCATTGCCTTGCTGTTGACTACGGGCGGGATTCCCGGGCCGGCAGCGAAGGAAGATCCTATCTGTACGATATGAAGGGGCATGTTCCAGATCATCATGGGAGCGTAGAAACAGAGAGTAAAACTTGGGTGACTCCAGTCTCAAATATGATCCTATCTCCCGCCGGCAGTGGGAGACTTGCCTTATATATTCTATGGATGTGGAAATGTGAGAAGTGAAGACAACGTCGTCGGAGCACCGAATAATATGGATGGGGTCGGGTCCCATTTATCCTGTAATAACCAATCAGATCAAAGCAAACCAAACGCTTCGCGTTTTCGGCAGTTTATCTATTCCCGCGAAGCCTGAATGTTCCTTTTCATATTACTGTACGACACGTCTTAGATAAGGAACCATCGTTTTATGGCGCTCCTGGGTATCGACAGTCAAACGAACAATCCGCGTGGATCTTATGGCAAGGATCACAGTTACCATAATATGGACATGTAATTTGTCTGTCTTATATATTCCACCCATGCTCGATATATCTAGAGTGGCTGCTCTTACTATCTTAGGGATACCCTAGAAGCCAGCAATTTATACACAACCCATGGAGGTAGCGAACATGGCACATGAAATACCCCTATTAGCGGCCATCTAATCCTTATCAGTGGTTGTTACTGAGCTGCCGTATATTCATTGAGGGCGTCGTTGATCTCGTTCCAGAACGCGCACGATTCATAGTCGACCACTGTCACTTCGCTCCCGCTTTTAAACGTTACACCCATACTCTTGTCCGCGGTCCAAGCTGGCCACGTACCGGTATCGCCGTCCGGCGTCCCAAACTCCGCCATGTTAGTCCAAGCCCGACTCATAGTGCGCGCGATCTCCTCTTCTGATTCAGAGAAGGTACAGTCCCCGTCTGGAGGGGGCATATTGTGCGTCATGTTGAACACGAATGGAATATCACTGGTGTGAGTTGCCCCCAAGGACGACAGATATTCGTCTGGAATGGCCGCGAACCACGGACAGCTGGGCGCGTGGGCGAAGCGATAGCTCCATGCGGGAATGTCCTTTTCATTCGCACGAAGAAGCGCGCGATGCCCAGGACACTTGTAGGACACGTCCGTGATAATATGTACTAGAGCGGCAGCGACCGACCGGTTGAACACAGTGTAGAGGGAGAAGGTCTCATTGACGCGGGAGGCGAGTGGCCCGAAGTTGAAGGTTAGAAACTCATCGTAAACGGATGGTGTGAGGGTCGACGCCGCCTCGCCGTATGTGCCTAGGACAAAGAAGGTGCCTTCGTCCGAGGTAGAGCCTATTATCGAGGGAACTTGGAGTCCCACAGCAGATGGCTGCTTGGGAATGACGACCCCATCAACTAATGGACCCCATGCGCTCCTTGAGGCATTGCGATTGAGGGCTGAAGCAACGCCGATGGCGGGCTCAGCTGGCATGGATTGGAAGGCAGCCTGGAGCTGTGTTGGTGACGCAGCGTGGAGGCATGCCAACTGTATTGTATGTCAATATTGAAACGGGTCTTGGATATATGGAATGAAGGAGAACGAAGCCCTTACAGCTGGTGTGCTACAATTCAGCTTGTCAAGGAAGATTTTCTGAAACACTTGTGCGTCGGCGACGGTCGCAAGGTCTCTCCCACCACCTGACTCTAGAGCCGCAGCTCTCATTAAAGTCGTCGCCTCCGGTAGTGTAGCGAGGACGAAGCCGTTGATAGCCCCGGCAGACTCTCCAAATAAGAGTACTTTCGTCTTCGGACAAGTATCATCAGCATACAGGCTCGTGCGCATATCGGTTGACTTCGGCAGCACCGGGGAACTAACCGGATCGCCTCCAAAATGCCTTATATTTTCCTGTACCCACTCCAACCCGAGCTTCTGGTCCATAATTCCGTAATTGCCTGTCAACCCTAAGTCTGACAGCGCTAGGAAGCCTAGGGGACCCAGGCGGTAGTTGATCGAAACGACGACGGAGTCCAGCGCGGAATAGCAACCATTATAGGTCGGGTTCGACACTCCACCCCCCTCATTGCTTCCGCCGTATAGCCAGACCTTGACTGGGAGATTCGATTCTGGCGTAGCAGAAGCTGGAGCCCAGACGTTCAAGTAAAGGCTATGTGTATGAATGAGTAAGGGCCCTTTAGGGCGCCGAACAAATGGGCACTACTTACCAATCCTCGCTTTGCAACCCCGTCTCCGCGAACAGCGTCCCAAATTGGATACATGATGGTGTTGGATTTGTGGCGTTGATTACACCGTGGTAGGAAGCCGAAGGCGGTTCAGGGGGTGCATATCGCGACTTTCCCACAGGCGGTTTCGCGTAAGGAACGGACAAAAAGTAGTTCACATCTGTTGGCTCGCACTTGCCGCCCTGAATCAAGGCATTACGCGTCTGAACAACCTTTGAATCGATGGTGCCGACCAATCCTAACAAGACCGAGAATTCAATGATACCGGACAAGCGCATCTTAAAGCTGTCGTCCTCAGCCCTGCCGTACTGGTGTGTTAAGACATGCAGCAACGTCAATCACTGTGAGGTGTAGCACTTATATATGTCAGATAAAATATCCGACACCGGCTATTTCCAGCACTGCCATCAGCACGTCACAGGTGGCTAATTATAGGGGCTGCGTCAGCATAAGAGCGGCCGTTCTTAGGCTCGCTGGCGAGCAATGCTCGGAGGGCAAGCACTACACCCATTGTCGACTTCTAATATTGGACGCCCGAAGCGCGTACGAGTATTGGCCATTGAGCTCTAAGCGGATAAACTCTATGTGGACGTCGTTTTACGGAGTATGGCTAACACTGGCTATATTAATAGATCAGAATCCTCATCAGGTACCTGATTAGTGACAAGGGGGCCAGAACGGCATTTTTGTACACGATTCTCGGGACATGCCATAAATTTTGGTGATTACCACAAAATTACCCAATAAAAACAGCCAATCGCCCCTATTTCCCGTTCAGGGCAACACGCGACAGTTAAGCTCTAGCTAATGATGGGAACCCTTATACTGACGCCCATAGCGCTTCGTCATGTAACGGACTTTACGTAATGTTTGAGGTTTTTATGTTAATACTATTCAACTACGTACATTATGGTAGAGGCGAGCATGGATTATCTTGGTAACGGCTTAAAACAATTCGGTAGAGCGCAGTATTAGGACCCTAGTCCACGTACACGGGTTTCGTTGTATTGTCATGCACGGCGTGCTGGCACTTATCAGGCTCGCAACGCCGTTTTTCATCTTGTCAAGGGCTTGGACTACGTATTTGATAGGGCTCAGCGTAGATTGCTTCAGTCGCCTTCGGCGGTCACAGAATAAGTTGTAACCTGGGGTCTCATTGGGTGCCTGCCAGACTATTCAATTGGCTCGTATGGGGCTGCTACGACAGCCTGGCTTCGCCTATCCTTCCTGTTCCTTCTTCTGCCAGACTGAACTGGTGAACTCTTCTTCTTTTATTACTTTCCTTCCCGATCGTCACGAAGACTAGTGACCTTCACTCACCGATCATTTCGAGCGTCGTGGTGCCAATGGCTGTTTCGCAAGGAACCGCCTGCTTCTGGCCGGATGGCACAATAGATGGCACGAGCGTACCGTGTATTTCCAACAGGGCCGGCGCCAGTGCCGGCTGTGTGCATACAGACAGGTATTTTACAGATGGGGCATGCGTTACCGTGCATGCCAATATCCCATATCGAGGCAGTTGCACAGACCGTGGTTGGAGAGACAGCGACAGTCCGCTTGATATCTGCATGAGTTCTGGTAAGCGCTTAGGGCCGAATATACAAACAAAAAGCAATAAGCATGAAACATTCGCCCATCGTTGTCCTAATATTCGTCCACTTAACAGTGCGATGGCATTCTCCGCTTTAATCTCTAATTATGTAGATTATCCCCGCGTGAATCACACGTTGCACTCACAACCGCATCTCCTGCTGACTCCACGGGGACGACTCATGCTGTGGCAGTGGGGATTTCTTTGTTCACTGACAGGTAAAATTGTAGCCGCACTTGACGGACTGGGGCCGGACTGGCTATGCGCAATGCAGGTTACGGTGACAGCTACCTCAGCCCCTTCATTATCCGGTAACTCTTCGTCAGCTTCGTCATCTGGTGGTGCTTAATCCTCCGGAGGCGGCAGTGCAGCCGTTATTGCACTAAGCGTTGCTCTGGTGTTGTCACTTTAGCTGCTATCCTGGGGATCGGTTTCTTGTGGGGAAAGTTACAAGAAGCCAAAGGTCGTCTGTTATCGTCACAACACATGCAAACACCATATGTAGCGACGCAAATCGGTTCCGCAAGCCTACGAGCCAGAGCCTCAGCAGGCAAAACCGTACTCGGAACTGGCGGAGCTAGTTCTCCTACCTGAATTTCCTGACCAGAGACACTGACTGCTAGCATGTTTGAGCATACTTCATGCCCATGTATAACAGCACCGAAGCGCATCCGCCGGGAGAGGGGAGTGGGGTATTGCCACGTAATAGAGTATCGAAAGGGAATATATGAATAGAAAGGAAAGTCCCAAACTGTTGCAAACGTATCGTCGTGTAGTTTAGTGAAGAGTATGATACGGTTACTGTTGCGATTCCGACTTCGGAATACGTTGGACGACAAGTCGAACAGACCATGCACGTTTGGTTACTTTGGCCTACCTCACCGTATATAGCAGTAATACTACCGTGATTCAAGTTGCGTATACGATTCTTCCGAAGCCATGTAACAAACTGTTAGTTAGTTCATATTGCGTCCTAGTTCAAACGACGTTAAACCGCACCAGGAAGTTAGACTAGTCAGGAAAGCATCATTAAGTATAGCATACCCCAAACTACTAAGGTCGCGCTTTTGTGCGTTATGTTACTTAAATCTCAAGTAACTTCAACAGATATAGGAAGAGTATCATGGTTGGCGGACGTAGTGTCTCTGGTCTCCGGCAACTTCTAACTACTATCAGTGTCCCGGATCGTTGTTGGCTATTAAAGGGAGAGAATGTTTCGGCCTCGAGAGACAAGGTGTCAGCCTATCCTAAGCCTTCTCTCTTGAATCCAGTGAAAACGCCATCCTCCAATATGAGGCCCCGTCGTAGAAGTCTGTAGGAGCTTCATAGTGGACATTCTGTGTATAGAACTATATAACTTATGTCCTTACCCTTGACAGACTTCTCATTCTACTTTATAATCTCAAAGAACGAAAGTCTATCTCCATGACTTGATATAACTACGTAGACTGTATTAGATGTCTTATATTAATTATTATGGATATCATTACTCGTGACTTATAATCACTTAATATCATTGGTAACCCCTGGACGGCCCCACAGGAATTATATCCAATTCTTATGATCTTCCGTCGTTAGTCCCGGTAGGTAAAGAAACAGCTATTTATGTAGCGCTGTGTCATAGTAGTCATGCTATACGCGATGGCGGCCCAGTTCACCAAAGCCACGGCCCTAACCCCCCCATATTCGCACTTCCCGCCCCGTCAAGCTCGCGAGCACCATGATATGTATGAGAACCGTAGTGTTTGTGCTTTCGTATACGGCGATCGTATATCTACGACAATGCGACCCAGCAAGTCAAGCACAAGGGACTTGGAATGCTGAATATCGAGATTTTGCGGAACTTGAAGGTCTCTGCTTTGTGGCATCTTCAATACCGTTACCGATTTCTACGTCCTCGCAGTCCAGCTAGGTACTGTCTTTAAACTCTGGCTTCAGCCGGAATAGAAGCTAGGTGCGGTTTTCGTCTGCCTCACAAGCCTCCTGTACGTGGAAGCTCTAGTATATCTCCATTCCCCGATGGGCATTACCGTTTAGAGTATGTACACTTCCTATCGCAACCGCGGTGCACCGCGCAAAACGAATTGGAGTCCATGATCCTACGTGCTACGCTCTTCAACACTTTACAGTAGGGTAGGTGTAGCAGCATCTGGGTGGCCATCAAAGCTTGCGTCTGATGGCATTCTTTGCTTATGCGGCAGAGCTCAAAGCGGGCATTGTACGCCGCTGTATACTGGAGACTGCCATTGCATTACAGGGTTTCCAAACGAATGCCACATTGGACTCTTTGCGGCGTCATCTTACACCACGGCAATATTATAACCAACGGCAAAGAGGCAAAATCTGTCATCAGATGGAATCGGCTATGTTAATATTGGCTGTATTCCACCCCAGGATTGCCAAATATCCTGAAAGGGACTGAACATGTTGGGGGGTTTCATACTGAGAGGTCATGGGGCACAGCCCTAGGAGACGACCGAAGTGCCTCTATACAATGAGCTTGCCTCTCTTTAGGAGAAGTACCATGAGTGGCTGGGCAGTTGCCGATGTTTGGCCAGGGGAGATCAGAAGGATCGATACAACTAAGCCAGATATGAGAGAAGCTTTAGGTCGAGAGTTGTGGATTCGAGCGTATCCAAAACATTAAAAAAAGGGGGTGCGATGGAATAACGCAAGGTTCACAGCCACATAACACTGTGGATTTAGAGCTGGCGGCTGGTGGGGGAATAAGGGGGGGGGGGCAAAAGGATGTGATTTGTG
>QJNV01000231.1:0-103185 GCA_004155935.1 Monosporascus sp. GIB2
ACGTACCATAATCAAGGTCGATGGAAGGAGGCTGAAGAGTTAGGGGTACTAGTGATGGAGACTTACAAGAGGGTGCTTGGTGCAGAGCATCCATATACGCTAACCAGCATAAGCAGCCTGGCATTGACGTACCATAATCAAGGTCGATGGAAGGAAGCTGAAAAGTTAGAGGTGCTAGTGATGGAGATTTACAAGAGGGTGCTTGGTGCAGAGCATCCAGATACGTTGACCATCATGGGTAACCTGGCATCGACGTACCATAATCAAGGTCGATGGAAGGAGGCTGAAGAGTTAGAGGTGCTAGTGATGGAGGCTCGCAAGAGGGTGCTTGGTGCAGAGCATCCATATACGCTGACCAGCATGGGCAACCTAGCCATCATCAGAAAGCATATGGGTCAAGACCAAGAAGCCATAGACTTGATGGAGGATTGCGCACGAGTTCGATGGGCGGTACTTGGACCACACCATCCTGATACAGTATCTTCTCTCAGCTCATTGGAAATGTGGAAGCAGGAACAGTAGTACTTGATGGCGACAACTGAGAGCTGTGGTATATGACGTCCTGTTCCGAGATCCCTCCGTATCTCTTGCATAAAGCCTGACAGATGCCTTAGCAAAGTTCAGTGCAGCTTCTGGTATGACTCTGCTGACCACTTCTGCACTGTGTTACCCTGGCTGTCTTGTGGTTTGAGCGACCTATTATGGTATTTCCGACGCCCTCCTCAGCCGTCACCGAACTGAATTTTTTAGGACATCTGATATTTCTTCTACGGTGACTCCGAAACTACAGAACCTGATTCATAAGTCTTACCGCTAGGCATTAAGTCGGACAACCCCCTCACGCTCCGCCCCCCCAACGCGCCACCCCACAAACGCGTGGGGCGTTGATCCACTTACTGATTTCTTTCTTTATAAAAAGCTTCTCAATGACGCTTTAGAAAATTGAAAAAATTATCTTCTTCTTCACCAGAACCTCGGCTTTCAAACGATATGCAGCTTTCAGCTCAATTCCGTGCGGCGCAAGCGATTAAAGAGATATCGCGTGGGAGATCCCTGCGTTTAGCCTCCAAGGGCTACGATGTCGACAGGCGATATATCACACGCCGTATTGAAGGTGTACCTACGCGGGAAAAGGTTAATAAGGCTCAGCAGAAGTTGTTACGAGTCCAGGAAGGAGGTTTGGCCTATTGGGTTATTGTGCAAGGCCAATTGGGCTATGCACAGTCGCATTCCTGATTTCGCCTATACGCCCAACGCCTCTTGATTAACAACGGCAACCTTCAACGCCTAGGAAAGGGATGGGTAACTCGTTTTCTACGGCGCAATCCTATTATCAAAACCTTAATGGGTACGACCATTGATTATAAGCGCCTAAATGGGGCTCCACCGGCCTCCGAACGTATTATTCGACCGCTTCGAACTGCCGGCCATCAAGGCTATTAAGTGGCGCAACAGATTTAACGCCGACGAGATCGGGATAATTAAAGGGATGGGGGAGAACACTCCCGTACTCGGTAAAGCCTTTAGGAAGTTCGTGTTTTTAAATGACGCTTTTAAACGGCAGTGGGTTACGTTAATTGCTTGCATCAACGCTAACGGACGAGCCCTTTTACCGCTTGTGATTTTCAACGGCGGCGACGTATAACAACAATAGTTTCCCAACTCTGACGATAAAGCATACGAAATCTGGTACTTTATTATTTCTGAGAACGGCTGGAAGAATATGGAAATCGGGCTTAAATGGTTACGGGAGGTCTTTATTCCTTTATTAGCGGGCGGACTCTAAAGAATGGAGGTTTCTAGTAATCGACGGCCACAACAGCCACATTACAGAATATTTTATATGGATGTACCTTTAGATCAAAATCTATATCGTCTTCTTGCCTGCCCACGCTTCGCACGTATTCCAGCCCTTTGATATGGGTGTCTTTTCCACCTTAAAGCGGAGGTTCAGCTACTGGTTCCGGAAGCGTTGCTTTGGACGGGCTTTCGGAGCTACAAATAAAACGGACTTCTTTTTGGCGCTTTCGTACGCGTGGCAGGAAGTTATGATAGTCTCAAAATATATCATAAAGGGCTGGGAAGTTACAGGTTTGCGCCCTATTAACAGGGCGAAGGCGTTAAACAATAGATACGTCAACGCTGGGGCCCCAACGGCGGAAACCCCAAGCCCGGATCCATTTTTACCTTTGCCCGCCCTGATTTTTATGCATAGATGTCCGGTTTAAATGTCAAGACGCCTAAATTATTTAGGGATGTGCATATTATCGAGAAATCCCTGGTAGAAATCGCTCCAGTTTTCGGGAACCCTACCGCGCGGCTTCTAGTTCGGAAGGTCGGCAGGGCGCTCGACGAAAAGAACCTTAAATTAAGCGCTACCGAAGTCCACAACAGGTAATTAACTGCAGCCATCGATAAAACGAAGCCCAGGAAACGCAGGAAGGTGCAGCCCGAGTGTCAGACCCAGCTGAAGTCGAGCAAACATCTAAGCCTTGGCTTAGTTTGATCAGCTAACTGAAGGAAATAACTTTATGCACCCTTGTACTTTTCTCTCTCTGCTACAGCTGTATTTACGTGTATAAAGGGAGGGTTCGCTATCCTTACCTTCTAACTAGGACCTTTTAGAGGTTAATAACTTGTTAATACACCTCCTTTAGTTATATATGCTTCTATGTGTGATGCAGGGTCTCACACCGAGCCAAATGAAGAGTTCGTAAACATGATCTCGGTCAGGAAGGTGAAGGTAGGACTTAAAGCCCCTGCGAAGGGACCCTCTACTGTCACTCGGCAAGATCAACACCAAGACGAGCCCTTCGAAAGCGAAGAAGAGAGCGAGGAGGAAGCGAAATGCATCATTTTAGGTGCGCGTTAGTATGGAATTAATTGAATAAGTGGTTGTTGAGATATTTTTCTTTACGCTGAAGGGGTGTGGTGTTGATAGCTTCAAAAATGGGTGGCGCGTTAAGTACGGTCTCCGAGAGGGCTTACTCTCTCATTTTAATAAGTTTTAAGAAAAAGTGTTATACGTACACGCCATACATAATTTAAAAGTTTTATGTAAACGAAATTTAATAAAACAATTAATGCAATAAATAAGGTTAAATTTCCCACCAATTTGCATTTGAAATTTTTAGATCCAATAAGATCATATTAGTTTACCATCAATTAACTTATTACGAGTTGATCGAGTTTGTTCGTAACTGCTTACCTCATTAGAATCAGGCCTTATTTTGGAGGCTATGGCTGCGCCTGCGGCGCAGTTGTGGCTAGGGGCTTTGTACCTTAGGTACCGACCCATAAAAATAACCCACAAAAACACCAAACCTCTAAAATAGGGCCGGATATCAAGTTGTGATTTTTTGGCTCCGTTCTGCGCAGTCCCATACAAATTTTCGACAATCTAATTAAGAAACTCGTAAATATTTGCCTCATCGTGATCAGGACCCCATTTTGGAGGTTGTGGCTGCGCCGCAGGCGCAGCAGCCGTAGCCACAGCTATAGCTTTTGATGAAGAAGTATCTGTCAGGAGTCCAATGTATCAACCAAACCCCTTTAAGAATCATCTCCACAAAAATAACAAAACCTCCAAAATAGGGCCTGATAGCAAGTTTTGATTTTTTCGCTTCATTTGGAACCGTCCCATATAAATTCGTAAAAATTATCATTATCAACTTTCGCAATATATGTTAGTTATAAAGTCCATATCGTTATAACTTATATAACTTAACATAAAATTAAAATGTCTATCTTTAATATTATTCAGGTTCTAATTAACGTAAAATAAAAACCGTTATAAAAAAATAATCGAAAATCTTATTTAGAATCTATCATAACTTTTTACGCCCCTACCGCTAGTAAAATAATAATATATAAGGTTTAAAATCGCCTATATTAAACCTTAAGATATATTCTTTTCTTAATTATCTAAATGCGGGTAATATATTTAAAGATTTAAGGTAAATATTTTAATCTTTCAAGTACCTAACCTTTCAAAACGAAACGTTTATCCTTATTTGATAACTTTACCGGTTTCTTGCTGATATAAACGTAATTAACCTATATGCTAACGTTATATGTACGGCCGATAACTTTACAAAAACTTTACGCCATCGGCTTATTCGCCTTATATTAAACGTTATATTTGGCGAGTAAGGCCGTATTCTACGAAAAAAACAGGTCGATACGGTATATAATCTGGTTTTCAAAAAACTTAATATCTTTTTTATTATTAAAACAAGTTTTAGAGAATTTTTAATTATTTAAAACTTTTTTAATAACTACCTTAATCACTATTTAAATCGTACTATTAATTCAGTTGGTAAAAAAATAACGAACTTTTATATTAATAATTTCGTATTTTGCTTTTATCTTATTATTTACGGATATAAAAAGGCTTAATTTAAAAATGTTCGACCGTATAGCTGCTAGATAATATATCTATATTATTTTTGATTTTAAACAGGTATCGAACAATTAGTTCCAAACTGCCATATTAAATCCTATTTTCAAACGATAATATAGTTTAATTACTATCGACAAAATTTATTTATTATCGTAATAAAAAACACTTCCGGCTTAAATCTATTGATATCCGTAACCTACGTTTTATTTTTCTTACTTATATATATTGATTTACGTATACAGCAATTACCAGTAATACTATAGAAAAAAGAATTACGAAATATAACGGCTTTTATTAAATTAACGGCCTAACTAACTATAGCTATAAGGCAAAGGTCCGGCGTTTTAATATTAATTATTTCGAAATTAACATTATTATTTTCCTCATATACAAAAGTTAACGCTCGAAGTAAGAATATGTAAATTTTTAATAATTAGTATATTTAGGCTATTAAATAATATCTCTTAAATACAGCTTAATAACCTATATTTTATTATTAAGACTATTATTTATGTTAATAATAAGACGAAAATTATAAATATCCGGAACTATTTAACTAGGATAATAGCGAACGGGGGGTATTTATCGGAGGTTATAAAAAAAGTTATTAAGTTTTATAACTTCGAAATACCTTACAGGAATTAAGTTCGCGTATATAATAAATTAAAATAATTTAATAGTTTTATCCATATCGTAATATTCATTATCACTTTTAAATTAAGTATGGATATCCCGGATATTAGTCGAATAATGTAATAAAATATAGTATAAAGTTTTTCGATTTAAGATTTATAATAGCGATCTAATCGAGCGGTTCGTACTCATAAACGATTAAATATAATTAATTACACACAAGTTATATTATTTACACCTTATTAAACGTTCGACAACTATAAAATGGAATTATTTATTATGAAAAAAGTTAAAATAACGAAAAGAATTTAAACTCGGTAAGCCAAAAACCGCATTATCTATAAAAATATAAAGGTCGTAATGGAAAACGACGTGGCGGACTCGGATAATAAAAAGGACGATACGTAATTTATCGCGAATAATCCTAATCAAAACGAAATAATTATCGAATTTTAGTTTTATCTTTCCGCCGGTTAAGATATTACCTATAAACTTTCGATATGACGGCTAGGCTAATTAACTAACTATTAAACCTAAGTCGACGGGTTTATGTTGGCAGAGCATTATGAGAAACTGAGTAATAAAGTAACTTAGTTACGTTTCATGATACCAAGAAGGTCTTGGGTAACGAAATTATATTGCAAGCTATCGCTATCTAACCATGTATCTAAACGAGTATATATATCTTTTTCCTGATCCTGTATAATCTGACGGAGCGGTTTGGATCTTTTCGCTTAAATATATCTTAATCTTATGTAATCCGGGGGCACGGTTCGGATCTTTTCGCTTAAATACATTTTTGTTACGACCCTACAGGAGGGAGGTCTCGGAAACGGTCCCTCTAGACCGAAACAGGATCCAAGTGGATCAAGTCACGTAATGGATTACCAACTTATTAGGAGTAATTTAGTAAGTGGGATTACCAATTTACCAGGAATGATCCAGTAAGTGGGATTACCAACTTACTAGGAGTAATCCAGTAAGTTACGATAGATATATACGTCCGTTACCTCCTAGGTAAATAACGACAATTTGCAATATAACTTCGTTACCCAAAACTTTTTTGGTATTACGAAACGTAATTAAGTTATTTATTACTTAATTTCTTACAATATTTTGCTAATATAAACCCGTCGACTTAAGTTTAATAATTAATTAATTAACCTAGCCGTTATACGTTATAAGTTTTTATTTAATAATACTGTTAAATTTTAAGTAATATTTCGATAATATGTTTACTAACAAGCAACCCGTTAATAAAATCCTTAAAAATAATAATATAAATTTAGATAAAAAAAGTGAACTTTTTTTTAACTAAATCTTTTTTTCGACGTTTGGATTTTGTAAATTAACGTATTACTTAACTTAAAAAAGATAATACGGAGCTTATTACGACGTTTTAGGTTATTTGGACCCTTTTAAAATAAGCATGATAAATATTTAGAAAAATACCTACCTAAATAGTTTTTAGTAAAAAACCAGAAAAAATATTAAAACCCCCTAAACTAAAACTTTTCAATAAAACGTTTATTAAATTACAGTTGTTCCTTATTTAATACCGCTTATATTTTGGATATTTTCCAATCCAATTTATTACCCTTACGGCACGAGTTAAATTTGCGGCTATTTAATTTAATCTTATTATGAAAAAATACGTTATAATATTTTTAAAACAACAAAACCCGGAAATAATACGAATTTACAATAACTATAAAACGTTTAAATAAACTTTTTAAAAAGCTTTTAAAGTAATAAACGAAAAGGCGAAAACCGAAATAAAAATCTAACAATTACGACAAAAGAAATTTACCTCCAAATATAACAACGAATTAATCTAGGTTTTTTCGAAACTAAATTAAAGACAAAAAATATTAATGGTACGATTTTTCGACGGCCTCCAAAAAAAAATCCAAGATAAGTTATTTAAAAAGACGACCGCAGTATTTAGCCGATTACATCGTTAGGGCTGTAAAAATTGATAATCGGCAGTATGCCTAACGAATTCGCCATACCAAAGAAAAAAAATAATAGCAAATTACGCCATAACGTAAATATTAACGCATTTAAACGATAAAATATATCATATAAAACCGAACCAGGATTTATAAAAATCGGCTTTATTCAAAAATAAAATAAACAACATATTAAGTATTAAAACTACAGCAAGATAAGTTATAAGGCTAAAAAATGTAAGTTACTTAAAAAGTCTTAACAAAATAAACCATGAACCCCGGTACTTACTAAATAGCACTTAAATAAGATAAAAAAAAAGATAATTGCTATAATACGTTACGGAATTACCATAATTAAATTTTTGGATAAAATAGAAAAATGGCTATAAAAATATTAAGGATAAATAAAAGTAATTTACCCTGGCATCCCAAACCGATATGCGCAAAAGTATGCCTTCCATTATCGGCGACAGTAATACCCAGATTATAAAATATAGAAGCAGTTTATTTACAAACGTATCGTCCGCATAACTAAAAAAGGATTTGATTTTCCTAATTAAATTAGCCGAAATAAACAAAACGAACGATAATATCGTTATTTTCGTATTATTAACTTTTAAGAAGAAATCGATTAAAAAGTAACATTGTATAGCTGGCCTCTAAGAAAACGATATCTAGAAAAGGACCGCTTTTGTTACTTTAACGAATGTGATCACTTATTAAAAAAAGGACGTTCTAAAAGGACGCGACTTATTTATACGATAATAAATCGCAGATTTTTATTTTTAATTATTTATTACCATAAACCTTTAAAAAAAAATCTTAACAAATTTCGAATAAGGTATTTGAAAATTTTAAGGAACGGATAAAAATACCTTTACGTAGTAAATAACATATACCATGGAAAAATAATTTATATAATAGGATTAAAAAATGCGATAATAAGCAAAAAAAATATTTTAATGAAAAGGAATAATAAAAATATAAAAGTTCCGAACGATATAATTTTATAAAACTATAAAACGGTATGCAGTACGTATTAATAAGTTAAAATAACGAACTGAATAATAACGATATATTATTAAATAATTACGAGATTAAATTAACGATTTAAAAAAACGAATACGACAAATTAAACAAATTTACCCAAAAAGACAAAACCCCTTATAAAAAACCGCGGCAAGGCGAAACCTTAAAAAGTTAACAAAAACTTCTAATAAAAACTTTAGCAATAATAAAAAACGACGAAAATTTCGTTATTTTAAAATTACGGATTAGGACATACTAATATACCGTTATAATAAATAACGGGACTTTAAAAAGTAAATATATTATACCTAAAGTAATTAATCGATTTAAATTATTATAAAAATAAAAATAAAAATTTTATATCGCGAATATTGCCGAAGGTTAACTATTTTTTTACGATAATAAGAAAGTTATACGCGAGATTAATTACTTCGAAACTTTTACTTTAAAAAAAATATGATTATCGATTTTGATATCGTACCGTTAAGGAATTACGATATAATTTTAGGGATAATATGGTTACGCTAATATAACCCTTTAATCGATTAAATAATTAGCTAAGTGAAATTTTTTTTACGACCTAACGATAAATACCAAAAAAAGAATAACGGAAATTTTAATATTCGATCGAAAATGGCGACGAATACCGGCATAAAGATATAACAGAAACCTTACCACTTACAGGAAAATAATATATAAAGGAAAAAAGGTATTATAACAGAAGTCGACGTATTATTGTTATTATTAAAACAAATTTACAATAATTAAATAACGACTTATAACAACTAACCCCGGAATCAAAGGAATTAACTAATATATTACCGTAATATTATAAATATAAAAAATTATTTCGCAAAAAACTTAAAACGAAATTAGTAGCATATAACAAATAAAACTATAAAATTATCATTAAAAAGGAAATATCGATTAAGTTTTATCTTATTTATAATTTTAACGCGATAAAATTATACGTATTAAAAATATATTTAGAAAATCGGCTTAAAAAAAGATGGATTCGATTATTTAAGTTATTAGCTAGTTACTTTATATTTTTCGTACTTAGAAAAACGGCAAATTATAATTAGTTATAGATTACTAACAATTTAACAGTATTACTATTAAAAACCGAATGCTATTATCTTTAATTCGTAAAATAAAAAATCGTTTTTACGAAGTTTAATAATTTATAACTTTCGACCTTAAAAATGGATATAACTTAATTCGGATAAAAAAAAGTTACGAATAGAAAACGGCATTTCGAATAAAGTACGATTTTTACGAATATTCTGTCACCTTTATGGGATTTATTAACGCACTTATTACCTTTTAACGTATAATTAATCACATTTTTAGAAAATATCTTAATATTTTCGTAATATGTTACTTCGATAATATTGTTATTTTTTTAAAAACTAAGGAATAATATGAAAAACATATTTATAAGGTGTTATAATTATTTTAAATATTAATCTATTAGTTAACGTAAAAAAAAGTTAGTTTCATATATAAAAAGTATAATATTTAAACCATATTATTATTTTTAAACATATTAAAATAAACCTTAACAAAATCGCCGTAGTACTTAATTAAATATAGCTTATTATTATTAAGGAAATATAAGCCTTTTTTAGATTCGTTAATTATTATTAAAAATTAATTAGAAATTTTAACCGGATAACAATATTTTTTAATACGCTTATACGAAAAAGAAAAAAGGTTTAATAAATATTAAAAAAAAAGCGTTTTAAAAATTTAAAGAAATAATTATAAATTAACTAATGTTAATTATGTACGATCCGAATCGCTTAGTAAAGCTAAAAATCGATACGTTAGATTATGTTTTAGAAATAATAATCGGATAACGAAATAAGCGAGGTATTTTATATTTTGTTGTTTTTTTTTTCTTATAAGTTGCAAGAACCTAAATTACATTATGTTATTTTTAATAAAAAGTTTTTAGTTCTTGTTAAAATATTTCGCGAATTCAAACATTTTCTTAAAAGTAATTAATATTAAGTTAAAGTTTATACGGATTATAAGAATTTTACCCGATTTACCATAACTAGAAAATTTATAGTATAATAATTTCGTTATGTAAAAAAATTAACGGAATACGATTTTATTATTATATATAGTAAAAACTCAGAAAACGGAAAAACTAACGTATTTAGCAAACGATTAAACCTGGAAAAGAAAATGGTTAAAATTAATTACGTAATTTTTAAAATTATAACGTAGGGATATATACGCTTACGTTAAATTATAATAATTTAGGTAATATCTTAAGATATATACCATAAAATTAAGATATATAATCATAACTTACTCGAAAAAATTAGCCAAATACAAGTTCCAGAAAAGTATTAAGAAAACCTAGTACGGGAAATATACGAATACCTATTATACGGATATCCAGGAATCCATAAAACCTTAAAACGCCTTTAACGCAAATATTTTTTTCCTAAAATGAAAAACGTAATCCAGAAAATTTGGCGATAATATGACGTTTGTAATAAGGCAAAAGCGCGACAATATAAACCTTACGGGGAATTACAACCGTTACTAATCGCGGAACGACCGTGGGACTTTATTATTATGGATTTTATTATTAAATTTTTTTTGTTAAAAAATTTTACTACCAGTATATATTATAATAGTGTTTTCGTAATTATTAACCGATTTATAAAATTTTTTTATTTTTTACTTTATAACGAAAATATAAACGCCGAGCAAATGGCATACATTTTTTTCAAAAATATTTTTAGCGTATATGGATTACTATACGAAATTATCTTAAATAAAAAAGTTATGTTTACCTCCAAGTTTTGGCAAAGCTTAATAGTTTAGGTCGGTTTAAATTATAAGTTATTTAATACGTTTCGATTTTAAACGGACGGATAAACAAAACGACAGAATTAAACGTTTAAAATATATTTATAATGTTACATTAATTATAAATAAAATAATTAGGTTAAAAAGTTATTAGTAATTTAAATTGCTTATAAGGTCAATTATTACGAAAGTATTAAAATTATTTTAATTATTACCAATTTTAGGTTTACCCTAAAAATTTGTAAAAAGTTATAAAAAGAAAAATTACTTAATATTAAAACAATTTTTACGTTAACATAGCTTAAATAATTATCTTAAAAAATAAAGATAAAATTCGAATTCAAACGTAATTAAATAAAAAAATATTATAATTAAAAACGGTTAAAAGGATTAACCGTTTTAAGGGGAAAGATAATTTACTTAATTACCAAAAACATTTAAATAAAACGCTTAAGCAAAAAACTTAACTTTAAATATATCGGCCCTTGCAAAATTATTAAGAAAATTGTAAATAATAATTATTAGTTGGATTTATTACGCAAAATTAAACTTTATCCAGTTTTTTATATATCCTTATTTAAGTTAACTAAAAATATTATTAAGGTATATATCAAATAAGATAATATTAAAATAAAGGAAAAATAAAAGTACGAGGCAGAAAAAATTCTAAACATAAAAAGAATCGACGGATTTACTTAATATTTAATTAAATAGAAAAATTATTTAAAGTCCAAAACTTTCTGGGAACCCGTTAAGAATTTGGTTAAGGCCTAGCGCTTACTAAAAAACTTTTATCAATAACGTTTAAAATATCGGGAACGATAGTATTTTAATTAATGTTCGATAATAATCCGTAACTTAAGGTGTTCTAGTTAATTATATTTAAAGTATTCGAAGTTTAAATAATTACCATAAAGGAAAATTCGTCCTTTTATTCGTTTAATAATTAGAAAATACGATTAATTAATTTCGCATTTTTGGATTAATGATATTGCCGCTACTTCCGTATACTGGAAAAACGCGGTAAAAATTAGGTTAAAGCCTATTTAGCAATTAACTTTTTTTTTAAACGACGAGCTTCTATTACGTAGCGATTAATTATGATAACGGAAATACCGGTATTATCATAGGAATAACCGCGGCGAACGTATTCCCGATAACAAAAAACCTTTTTTATTATATTATATTAAAGGTATCGCGCAAAACAAAAAAAAATAAAGTATAACGTTAAAACCTTTTACGTTAATTAAATTAGTTAACGCTAAACGTTAAACGGTTTTGAAGGATCGACGTTTAAAAATACGGAAAAATATAACACAAGTACGTACGAAAAGATTTACTAGAAAAAGCAAAATTTTAAGGGCAAAATTTGTGGAAAGGAAAGATCGTATTACGACCTTATAAAAAAAAGGTTTCGGAAACGGTCCTTTTAAACCGAAATAGAATTTAAATAAATTAAATTACATAATAAATTACTAACTTACTAAAAGTGATCCAGTAAATGGGATTACTAACTTACCAGAAGTGATCTAATAAGTGGGATTAGCATCTTACTAGGAGTAATTTAGTAAGTTACGATAAATATATACGTTCGTTACCTTTTAGGTAGATAACGATAGCTTGTAATATAATTTCGTTACCCAAAACGTTTTTGGTATTGCGAGACGTGACTAAGTTATTCATTGCTTAGTTTTTTACAGTATTTTGCCAACATAAACCCGTTGACATAGGTTTAATAGTTGGTTAATTAGCTTAGCCGTTATAATTTTAATAACCTATTTAAGTTCTATTTCGGTTTTAGCGTAACCGTTTCCAAGTTCTATATTAGTTGATTTATAACATAATCTCTTTTTTTCTAAATCTTCATCCTGAAAATTCTTATTTTTCGGTAAGTATTCTTTATTGTATTATGTTTGGTCGTATTCGTAAATTTCGTAAATATCGTATTCCAAAAGAAAGGGTAATAGCAAAAGGTAATTAGAAAAAAGAAAGGGAGGCGCTTGTTCGATTCGTTATTAATTCTTGTTTTAAAAATATGCCTTATATTTCTTGTTTTCGCGCCGGCGATTAATGTATTATATTTAAAAACGTATCTTGCTACGATAATTATATCCTTAAAAAGCGATATTGCGAGGGTTTTAATATCCCTTTATTTTTCTTAAATAATATTAATAAGAAAATGGTGCGTTTAAAATCGGAAGAGTTATTTATCCGTTAACAATTACGCAATATTCGCGAAAAACAAGAAATTATTTCGCATCGTTTTGTTAGCAGTCAAAGTGATCAAATGCAGTAGCCTGGCGCAAACTGTGTGTTGATATTGCTTTAGACTATAAACGTCTAAGCCAAACTCCCATTACATATCCAAATCCATGCTCAAAAGTTTCTTCCAGACAAAGGGTGTCCCAGGCTGCATCCTGCAGCCTAACCCACCAACCGGGAGCACCTTAAAGCACTAACTACCAATACGCCCTTTTGCTTTAGGTAATCTCGGCTATTATATCTTCGAAAATAATTAATCAAGTTTTAATCTATTAATAAACTTAAGCCCTATTTCTATTAATTAAGTACTTATATTTTCTTAAATCCTAAATTCGTTACGAATTACTCGAAATTAACCTTATCCAAAAATTTCATAAACCTATTTACTGAGTTATCCTTATTTTTAACGTATTAAAAGCAAATATTTCCTTCTTATACCTCCTATCGTACGTAATAATATTTTAACTAAATATAATGTTTCTTTCGGATTATTTAAATTTTTATTACTTATTTTAACGTACTTATATTATCTTTCACAATGGGAATAAAACTTTTTGGCATAAGTTTTAATTTTATTAAGAAATTCCTAATTCCGGTAACTTTAACTACAATTATTTTTACCTTTACGTATTTTGTTTTAATAATATACTTAATAATAATACCCTATAATTTAGAAAGCTATAAAACGGATATTTTAATTTCAAAAATACGTAACTTATAATAAATTTAGCGGACTTATTATACGTAAAATTTATATTTATGATTTTAAATAAGCTTAAGTCGTTATATTTCCTATACGAGTACGTTTCGTTTAATTTCCGGTACCGAAACGATAAATTTATGGTACCATTTAAATATCGTAATAATTATTTAATATATTCCTAATACCTTTAAAATAAATTGCCCATAAATTTAGCCCAAATTAACGTTGTAAACCTTATATTTAATTTATTGATATAATTAAGAAAATTAAATTTTGTTTCAAAACTTACATATTCGTAAATATTTTCCTTATTAATTACGTTATTTTCGTTCCTTATTACGGATTATAAATAATCTTTAATAAATAACGTAAATTATTTTCATACAATATTTAATTCTAATAATTTTATTAACTTTTTAATATATTATTATCAATTTAATTTAACGTTGTTAATAAATACCGAACGGATAATTCGTACGCCCAAATATTAATTAATATTACCTAAATTTTTAATAAATACGTTTTTAGTAATTCCGTTAATTACATTTCTTAGGCATTATAAATTAAGGCTTATAAATAGGAAATCGTCGCCGTACGAAATAATAACGTCCTTTAATTTATCGTTACGATAAATCGCGTTATCCGAAATTAATAAACGAATATTTTATTTCGTTAATATTTTTTTAACTTTTGTTATTAAATAAGCCCGGTTTACTTTGAGCCGCATAGGAAATTTATTAATTTAATAATTTTTTTAAAATAATAAAAATATACTTTTTTATGCTTTTAATACGTATTAAAATAACTTTTTAATATAAGGAATTTCTTTATATAAATATCTTTTTTTATGTTATTATTTAAGTAAATAACGATAAAATCGATATAAATTATATACCAACCTAAAATTATAATTGTTATTATTAATATTTTTTCGTTAAATAAATCCTTTAGCGCAAATACGGGCTTTATACTTATTTAATTTTTCTATAAATGTATATTTTTTCTTAACATTTATTTAACGTTTACTAAATATCTGTGACCCTTATTATTTATTATAAAACAAAATATTTTACACTGTAAGTTTTTTTTAATTTTAATAAAAATAGTTTTAAGTTATATTATACGTTTTAAGCCTTTTATTATTTCCTTTAATAACGGGCCGTTATTTATTACGGTATATAACTTATAGCCGTTTTTATCGTCGATATTAGTTAATAATAAGTGGAAATGGAAAAGGTACGGGTACGGATCGTAATTATTCGGGTCGTAATTAGCTAAATTATCGCTTTTTTAGGTTAAAATTAATTTCAGCTTACGTATTAATTTTAGGGCTTTATCTGGGGCTTCCAAGGTATATAACTTAAGGAGCGTTTTTTTTGGGCGTCCCCTTTTAAACTTAATTTGCTTCGTTCTCTAGTTTATATCGTCTTTTAAAACGACGTTATAATTTTTATTTTACATTTTAACGTTTTATTTTTAACTTTAATAATATTTTAAACGTTTTTATACGGGTTACGGGAATAACCGAATAATATCTTTCGGGCTAGGGGGTTATTTTAGCTTTTGAAATCCTTATAAAAAATAACATATGGTATTATTAGTAAATTACCGCTTTTTAATAATTAAACTTTATAATTATATATATTTTAATAACTTAATAGTATTTCTTTTATTTTATAAATTATTAATATTTTTAATCTGGTCTTATAATTTTTATTGATTAACATTATGTATTTATTATTAAAAATGCGAAAATAATTATTATCAAACTTATAATATTTATTAAATTCGAACACGTCCTTAAAATATTTAATTAATATTGTATCTTTTACTATTAATTATTTAGTTTTATTAAGGGTATACGTTATAACCTTCATTATAAAATCCCAAAAATATATTAATATTTTTATTTACGTTATTATTACGCGTACTTCGTCCTAAAAATCTCTATACCGTGTTTCGCAATTTCGTTTTAATATTAATTATAAACGTTAGAAATTACCAGTTTAATACCTTTTATTACGCAGAAATTCTCGATTTTTCTTACGCCAAATTCCTTACCGCTGTTAAAACGTAAAATTTATACCATTCGTTTTTTACCTTTTATATTTAAGGGCAACATTTTCAAACGTTTAATTATCCGCGTAATATACGTACATAAGTTTTTTTAAATCTCGTTTTTATTTTAAATAAATAATATTCCTTGTAACGTAATAAATCGTTTATAATAAACCTGAAATAACCGTTATTTTCGATATGAATAAGTTTTATTAAATTTACGTTATATTAAATAATTATTCTTACGTCCGTTGTTTTTTTATAGGTTAATAAACGGTATTTTCCGTATTTTTCTTTTGTTATAAACTATATAAAGTAACGATTTTATATCGTTAAAATTTAAATTTATCCTCGTAAACCTTTTAATAATTTAAATTAGTCGTTTAATATTAAAGTAATAAAAACGGCGGTATTAAAAAATAATTTGTTTTATAATTTCGTTTATTATAGAAATCTTACCGTCCTTAAATATTTCCAAAAAGTTACCTTTAAATCGCTAACGCCGTTATTTTCTTTACCAAATACCCTTTTTAACTTATATCCTTATTAATAATTATCGTTTAAAAATTTTAAACCCTTTAAAATAAATTTTAATTTTTTATAAAAGCATAAATAAAATCCTTTACGGAAAACGTTAATAATTGTTAAGTTAATTCAATTAAAACTAACCAAAATATTTTTATTTAAATAACTTTTTTTTAAAAAAATATTTTTCTAAAAAATACTTTTAACACAAAATCGTTAATATATAACGTATATTTTATTATAACCTCGTTATTTTCTTCATAAACCCTTTTTAAAAATTATTTTATAATACCAATTAAAATAATAATTATAAATTTTCCGCTTATTATAATATAAATTCCTTTAAATTTAATAGTTAATAATAAATCTTTTTCGAAATCGTTAATATTATTAATAATATTAACGTTTATATTTAAATTCCAAAATAACTTACTTTTATTATTTTCCATAAAAAATATATATACAAAAATATAATATTACTTATAATTATTATCTTAATTACTTTAAAATAATTAACCACTTACAACTTAACGTAATTAACCTTTATAACTTTAAAACGGTTAATTGCTTAAAACTTAATGCTTTTAATTATTTATAATTTAAAACTTTCGGTTCTTTATAATTTAAAGCTTTAAAGTACTTATAATTTAAAACGTTTAAAATTATTAATATTTATGTAATTAATATAATTAACTACTATACTTTTAATTATTTTAAGTATTTTAACGTTTTTAAATATTAAAACTACGGTAAAATTAACTTTTTAAATCATCTCGTTATATTACCGTATAAAATCCTAACGCTGTTAATCGTCGATATAAGCGCTAAAAACATTTCCGTTTAATCGGTACAAATTTTTTAAACATTTAAAATAAATTATTTCTCGTTTTAATTACCGTTACGGATATTACGAAAATTATTATTTCGGTTATTTTAATTACTATTACTATTATTATTATCTTAACTCTAATTACCATTTTAACTTCGTTTTTCTTTCTTACTTTTACCGGTTTTGTCCTTTTATAACTTAAAGCAATTCATCGTTATATACTTATATTTATTATAATTAAAATTGTCGGCAGCTGGTGCTTTGAGGTGCTCCCGGCTGGTGGGTCAGGCTGCAGGATGCAGCCTGGGACACCCTTTGTCTGGAAGAAGCTCTTTGAGCATGGATTTGGATATGTAATAGGAGCTTGGCCCAGACGTTTGTAGTCCAGAGCAACATCAACATACAGTTTACGCCAGGCTACTGCATTTGATCAGTGTAACTGCTGACAAAAATAAAGTAATTACCTATTTTTATTCTATACGGGTTTGCCATTCCAGATATTATTACTTTTACCTTTCTGGGCGTTAACGAACCATCCGTTAATTTTTTTTTATCGATACGGTTATAAAACTCGTTATTAACGTCGTTAATTATGAAAAAAAATAATCCGTTTGCCGTAATATTAATTAAATAATTTTATATTAACTATTAACGCATTTTTTATAATAATAAAAAACATAATAATTTATTCCTCCGTTTTCAATCGTATACCGTAATTTTTTACTTTCTGGAAAAGTTTTTAAAATTTAAATATAAATTATACCGGGTTTTTTCCGTCGTAAATAACCTTATTAATTTTTTTTTTAAAACAACCTCTACCGGGATTTCCTTATCGTTACGTAAGTTTTCCGAAACGTTTTTAAGATTTTCGTATTATTTTAATATTTATAATTAACTTAATTTCATTTTGTTTACGTAATTAATTTCTTTTATTACAAAATTTAAAACGTTATTTTAAAACTTTTAATTAATCTAACTTATTAACTAATTCTCCTTATTTAAAAAAAATTAAAACGTTTTCAACATAACTTATTATTTTTATTACTAAATTTTTTGAAATTTTTTAAGTTAAAACCTAATTCGTTAAAATTATCTATATTATTAAAATTATGTTTAAAAGAATTATAACGATTTTTCTTTTTTTAAAAAACCTTTAAACGAATCCGAAAAAAAACTATCTAAATTATTAAGGTTATTACGTACCACCCTTTTAAGTAACTTACTTTTCTATCTTTTTAAAAAGTTAAAATAATTAGGTTTTTTTATAAACCACTTTTTAAATTTTGTTTCGCCTTTTTTCATTAAAGTAATCTTTTTTATATCGCTTTTTAAAGCAATAAATATTTCCTTAAAGCCACTTATCTTAACTTTAAATAAAATATTTTTAACGCTTTTAATTACATATTAATATTACGTAAATCTTTAAAACTCCGTATTTTTTAACGTTAAAACATATCTAATAATTAAATTATCGCATTTTTAAATTAATCTATTATATTACCGGTTTTTTAATTTTAAAATTTCAGCTTTTCGTTTTATTATTGTAATTTTTTAACTTTATTTTTAACTTATTAAAACTTATTTTTTCGTACTTTAATATTACGTTTAATACCGCTTATATTAATACTTAAGGAAATATAAAACTTATTTAACTTATTAATATTTTGTTTTTTTTAAATAAGTGTTTTATATCGGTTATTTCTTAATTATTAAAATAATTAAGTTAATAAAATACTTTTTAAAAACGCCCCGAAAATAGGTTTTTTCCTTACCGCCATACTTGATATAACTTCTTTTTTTTCCTTACTATAATATTTTTCGTCCTCAAAAGCGCTTTTATCGTAAAAAAATCCTTATTAAAAAAATAAAATAAACATTTTAATAAACCGTTTTGCCTAAAAAAAATTACCTAAAAATTTGTTGCTTATTCGTTATTGTTAATTACTAAACTCTTTATTAATTAAACGATTTATTTTAAAATTTCGCGTTTTTTTCGTTAACTTAATTTTACAAATAACTTTTTCGTTCAACGTATTAAATACTAATTAATAACTAAAAAATACCACCATATTAACAGTTACAATAATCAAATACAATAACTTAGCGTAAATTATATATTAATGTTGCTTTAAATTACAAACGTTAAAGCCAAGCTCCTATTACATATCTAAATCTATGCTTAAAAAGTTTCTTCCAAACAAAGGGTGTCCCAGGCTGCATCCTGCAACTTGACCCACCAGCCGGGAGCACCTCAAAGCACTAACTACCGACACGTTTAAATAAAACCTTATCTCGCTTAAATCGTTTTCGCATTTAACAAAAGTTTTTTCGTAAAAAAGGGGTTAATATAATTAACTGAAAATTTTAATTTTTAATAAGTTGGCAAAGTAAGAGAATGTTAAAAGGTTAAAAACCGACAAATAACGTTTTGAAATTTCTTTACTTATTTTTATCTCGGATTAGTTTTTACCGAAAAGTTTTTTCCTAACTTTAATTAAAATGCCTTTTTACGTAACGCCGTTATTAATAAAAGTTTTTTAATAGGCGTTAAGTATTAATAAAATTTTTAACGTGTTTCTAAATATTTTCGGAATTTAAGTAGTTTTTTTATTTGATTAAGTATTAGATAAATCCGTCGATTTTACGTATATCTAATTTTTTTTTACTTTATATACTTATTCATTTTTTATTTCCGTATCGTTTTATTTAATACGTACTTTAACAGTATCCGCCATTAATTTGAATAAGGATACATAAAAAATTAGATGGAGTTTAATTTTGGGCGGAAGTTCTAATTAATAATTGTTTTTAGAGATTTGCTTAATAATTTTATATAGTCTAATATATTTGAAATCGAGTTTCTAGTTTAGAGGTTTTATTCGAATATTTTGGGTAATTAAGTAAATGATTTTTCTTTCCGAAAAAGTTAATTTTTTAACCGTGTTTTGTTATAATATTTCGTTATTTAGTTATGTAAAACTTAAGTTACATTTTTTTTAATATAATTATTTAAGTTATTTTAATGTAAGAATAATTTTAAGATTAAATAATCCTTCCTTTTAAACTTGTTTATAAAGTTCTGGTATAAAGCCGAAATTAACTATAAATAAAGTTATCTTAATGCTTTTATGATAACTAATATTATATATTATTTAAATTATTGGTAATTTTTCAAACTAATTATTTTTTTCGTAATTAATATAATACCGTAGGTACGTTTTAAGTGTTTAATTTTATCATTTCATTTATCCATCTGTTTATGGTCGAAATATTCTAGATAATTTATAATTTAAACCGATTTATATTATTAAGCTTTGCTAGAATTTAGAAGTAAACGTAATACTTTTATCTGAAATAATTTCGTACGGGAATTTATATATACTACAAATATTTTTAAAAAAATGTATACTATTTATTCGGCATTCGTATTTTCGTTATAAGATAAGAAACAAGAAAATTCTGTAAATCGGTTAAGAATTATAAACATACTATCGTAATATATGTCCGTAATTAAGTTTTTTTAATAAAAAAGGTTTAGTAATAAAATCTATTATAATAAAATCCTACGGTCGTTTCACGATTAGTAAAAGTTATAATTCTCCATAGGATTTATGTCGTCGTACTTTTGCTCTAGCGTAGACGTTATATTAACGCTTAACCTTTTGTACTATGTTTTTTATTCTGGGGAAATCATATATACGCTAAAAACGTTTTAGGGTTTTGTCGGTCTCTAGGTGTTTATATAATAAATATTAATATATTTTTCGCATTAGGTCCTTCTAACATTCTTTTAAGACCTATAATTTGTTTATTTTCTTGGGTAAATTATCGTTATATGTTTTATTTTTTTCGTATACGTCCAAAGGTATTACCGATACCGTCGCAACTTATCGCGAACGTAGGTATCCTTTGGTAATAATGTTAAAAACTGCATAATTAATTTTAACCGGTTTTTCTCTAAAATCTGGTCGTCTGCTACAGGCGTTAATTTTGCCATTTTTTAAACCTTTTTTATACATAATAACGAAATTATCGCGTTGTAAGTTTTTTAGTTATAATAAATCGGATAAGATTTTTGTAATTCGTATAAACTTTAACTTAATGTTGATTACCTTTAAGGAAGTATTTAAATTCGCGAAATACTTTAATAATAACCAAAAATTCTTTATCAGAAATAAGGTAACGTAATTCGAGTTTTTGCAATTTGTAGGAAAAAAAAAGTAATAAAGTATAATATTTTTTAATTATTTCGTTATCCGATTATTATACCTAAAGTATAATTTGACGTATTGGTTTTTAGCTTTATTAGGCGATTTAGATAGTACATAATTATTATTAGTTAGTTTGTAAGTACGTTTCTAATTTATTAAAAGGTTTTTTTCATTTTAGGCGTTTATTAGAACTTTTCTCTTGCCGAGTAAATTGATTTAAAGGTATTAATATTCGGTTAAAATTTCTGATAAATTTTCGATAATAGTTAATAAATCTGACAAAGGTTTGTACTTTCTTAATTATAATAGGTTATACCTAATCTCGTATTATGACGATTTTCTTAAGGTCCATTTTGATATATCTAAAAATGATAATATAACCCAACTACTTAACTTTTTACGTATAGAATTAGCTTTTTTCGACGTCAACTAGTAGATTAACGTTTTGAAAAAATTATAATACTTTATATATATATTTTTCAGATTATTTTTTGTTTTTAAAAAGTATCAAAATATTATCAAAATACTATACCATAAAACTATTAAGGTATTCCTTAAAAACGTAATTAATTATACGCTAAAACATAACAAATACGTTAGTAAGTTTTATAAAAATATTAAGGTATTTATAAAGGTCGTATTTAATTCGAATTAAGTTATATCCGTTTTTAAAATCAAAAACAGTAAATTATTTAACTTTGATGAAACGATTCTTTAAGTTATTAATTAAAGGTAATAATATTCAATCCCTAATAATAACGTTATTAAATTATCGATAATCCATAACTAATCGTAATTTTCCGTTTTTCTTAAGTATAAAGAATATTAAATATCCAGTTAATAATTTGAATAATCGAATCCATTTTTTAAGTCGATTTTCTAAATATTCTTTAAATGCATATAGTTTAATTTCGTTGAGGTTCTAAATAAGGTAAAATTTCATAGATATTTTTTTAGGATAATTTTATGGTCTTATTCATTATGTTTCGGTTATTTTATTTCGAGTTTTTTTCGAAATAAGCGTTCGTATTTATAATATTATGGTGGTATATTAATTAACTTTTTTAACTTTTGAGCTGGTTATTATAGATCGTTATTTAATTATTATAATTTTGCTTTAATGGTAGTAATAATACGTCGTATCTTTTCCTGGTACCTATTTTCCTTTTTCTATCGTATTTTTTTAAGTAGTAAGGCTTCTATCGTATCTTTATGCCGGCATTTGTCGCCATTTTCGATTGGATATTAAAATCTCTATGGTTTTTCTTTATTTTTGTTGCTAAATTATAACAAAATTTTGCCTGGCCATTTTCCCAATTAATTAAAAAATTATACTAACGTAATTATATTTTTCCAAGAATTATATTATAGTTCCCTAGCGGTATAATATCGAAGTTAATTATTATATATTTTCCGTAAGCAAAAGTATTAAGGTAATTAATTTCGCGTATAAGTTTTTCATTATTATAAAAAAATAGTTAACTTGAGGCGGTGTTTGTAATATAAGGGTTTTTTTATATTTCCATAATAATTTAAGTTAGTTAATTACTTTAGGTATAATATAATTACATTCTAAACCTCTGTTATCCACTATAGCGGTATATTAATATGTCCTGATTTGTATTTTCAGAATGATGGGGTTATTTTTAGCCCTTATTACTGCTAAAACCCTTTTAGAGAGTTCTTATAAATCTTTTAGGGTTTTGCCGTCCTGCGGCTTTTTTACAGGCGGCTCTTACCTTTTGGGTCTTGCCTTTGTATTTATATTCGATCGACTTTTTGTCGTAATAGCTATATATGTCACCATTATAATTCCAATTTTTTTGTAATTATTTAATTTGTTATCTAAGTTGTTATATATAATTACGTTATCTTTATATTTATATTTCGAAATTTTTAAAGTAATTATTTTGTATTTTAAATAATTTTTTCCTAACATATTCCGAAAAAATATCTTCCAAGTTAAAATATTATTTTATGCTATTTTTAAATATTTGCCGTTTGTTAAAATTAATAGTATATGCGATTTATATTTATAATTCGATAATAACTTATTGGCAATATTTCGCAATTATATTTTGTAATAGGCTTCTTTCCGTTTAATAATCGTACTATTTAAAACGATAAAAGGGGCTTTTTTATAAGTATTGCTTTCTTAAAGGCCAACTATAGAAAGTCTTTTCTTCATCGATTTCCTCCTAGGAATTAATAGTATGTAAGTAACGATATTATTATTTATTTTGTTTATTTTTGCCCGTTTAATTAGGAAAATCACATCTTTTTTTAGTTATACGCGTAATGCGATTGTAGATAAAACTTTTTTACGTTTCGTAGTTTAGATATTGTTGTTATCGGTAATAGAAAGCGTATTTTCGCCTATACTTATTTAAGGTATTAGGATAGATATTTTCCGTTTATTTTTAGTAATTTTATCGTTATTTTCTTTCGTTATATTTGTAAAACGGGTAATACGGATATTAATTATTGTAATTATATTTTTTGCTCAGAAAATTTTGAAAGGTTTTTTTCTTTTCGTATTACGGCGAAAGTTTTTCCTCCGGTATGGTTTAATAATTATCCGGTAGGTACTAAAGTTTATAATTTGTTTTGTCGAGGTTTTTTAAGCGATTTATATTAAGATATTTTATGATCCGTTTTGCCATAATTCCAGTATTTAATACGCCGCGTATTTTATCATTCAACGGTATTAACCTTTATGAGTTTAGGTTTAGTTTTATGCGATATATTTTATCGTTAGGGTGCGTTAATATTAACGTTATAACGCGGTTTATTATCATATTTTCTTTTAGTATTATAAATTCGTTAAACGTATTATCGGTTATTACTTTTTACCGTTATCGCGATATAATTAGTTAAATACTTCGGTTGGTTTTCTTTAAATAATTTTTTTAGAATTCTTTTTAAACAGTCGAACAATCGAGTTATTAATATTTTTTATCCCTAATTAAGTTTCGAAAAAAGTTAAATTAACTCGCTGCTATAGCTAAAGGTAAATTCTTTATTATAACTGTTAAATTTTGATTTCCGCTTTTATTTTTTCGTTTATTATTCCGAAAGCTTTTAAAAAAGTTTGCTCGAATATTTCGTAATCGTTATAAATTTATATTACTTTCGGGTTTTGATATTTTAAGGGTATCGTAATATATTTCCTTATAGTAGGTTTAAACCAAATAGCGGTAGAACTTAAAAGTTGTCCGGTAGCAAATTTAACTTATGCTATTAAAGTAGCGAGTCGTATTAGAAAACACCCAAAATAAAATCGGTATTAGGTAAGGAATAATTATAATTTTGTCGGCAGTTGGTGCTTTGAGGTGCTCCCGGCTAGTGAGTTAGGTTGTAGGATGTAGCCTGGGACATCTTTTATTTGGAAAAAGCTTTTTAAGTATGGATTTGGATATGTAATAGGAGTTTAACTTAGACGTTTATAATTTAGAGCAACATTAATATATAATTTGCGCTAAGTTATTGTATTTGATTATTGTAACTGCTAATATGGTAATATTTTCTGATTGTTAACTAGTATTTAGTACGTTAAATAAATTAGTTATTTGCAAAATTAAGTTAACGGAAAAAGCGCGAAATTTTAAAGCGAATTATTTAGTTAATAAAGAAGTTAATAGTTAATAATAACGAACGAGTAATAAATGTCCGGGTGCTTTTTTGTTAAGTAAAGCGGTTTATTAAAATTTTTAATTTATTTTTTCCAGTATAGATTTTTTTAAGATAAAAACGTTTTTTAGGACGAAGAATATTATAGTAAGAAAAAAAAGGGAGTTATATTAAATATGGCGATAAGGAAAAAAATTTGTTTTCGGGGCATTTTTAAAAGGTACCGTATGAATTTAATTATTGTAATAATTAATAAAAAAGCGATATAAAACGTTTATTTAAAAATAACAAAATAATAATAACTTAAATAAGTTTTATATTTTTTTAGGTGTTAATATAAGCGGTATTAAACGTAACATTAGGGTAGGAAAAAATAAGTATTAATGGGTTAAAAATAAGGTTAAAAAGTTAAAGCAATAAAACGAAAAGTTAAAGCTTTAAAATTAAAAAACCGGTAATATAATAAACCGGTTCAAAAATGCGATAATTTAGTTATTGGATGCGTTTTAACATTAGAAAATACGAAGCTTTAAAAGTTCGCGTAGTATTAGTATATAACTGAAAACGTTAAAAAACGTTTTACTTAAAGTGAAGGTAGGTGGTTTTAAGGAAGTATTTATCGTTTTGGAAAACGATATGAAGGAAATTAACTTATTAAAAAAAGGCGAAACGAAATTTAAAAGGTGGTCCATAAAAAAGCTTAAACTTTTTAACCTTTTAAAAAGATAAAAAAGTAAGTTACCTAAAAAGGTGATACGTAATAATCTTAATGATTTAGATAGTTTTTTTAAGATTTATCTAGGGATTTTTTTTAAAAAAAATCGTTATAATTTTCCTAATAGTAGTTTTAGTAATTTAGATAATTTTAACGAATTAGGTTCTGGTTTAAAACATTTTAAGAAATTTAGTAATAAAAATAATAAGTTACGTTAAAAACGTTTTGATTTTTTCTTAGATAAAGAGAATTACTTAGTAAATTAAATTAATTAAAAGTTTTGGAATAACGTTTTAAACTTTATAATAAAAAAAATTAATTATGTAAATAGGATAAAGTTAAATTAATTAAATTAATTGCGTTTAATGAAAGTTATTATTAAGATTTATAAAAAAGCGTTTTTGAAGTTAGTTATAAGTATTAAAAAAGGTACGAAACAATTAAGAACGTTTTAAAGGATTTACGTAATGATAAGAAAATTTCGGTAAAAGTTTTTTTTGGAAAAAACTTAATAAAGTTATTTATAACGGAAATCATCCGGTATAATTTATTATTAAGTTTTAAAGTTTTTCCTAAAGGTAAAAAATTGCGGTATGTAATTAAGAACGGAAAAATAAATTATTATGTTTTTTATTATTATAAAAGATCGCGTTAATAGTTGGTATAAGATTATTTAGTTAATGTTATGGCAAACGCATTTTTTTTTAGTAATTAATTAATAATTTTAATAACGAATTTCATAACCGTATCAATAAAAAAAAGAAAAATAAGGGACGGTTCGTTAATATCCGGAAAAGTAAAGGTAATAATATTCGAAATGCTAAGTTCGTATGGAATAAGGATAGGTAGTTATTTTATTTTAATTATGGTAAGTATGGATATATGGCGAAGGATTGTTTTAAGCTATAAAAAGATAAAAATAGTAAAGGTAAAAAAGAAAAACGAGGTTAAAATAGTAATTAGCATTAAGGTTATAATAATGGTAATAATAGTTAAAATAATCGAAATAATAATTTTCGTAATATCCGTAGCGGTAATTAAAATAAGGAAGAGTTTATTTTTAAAGGTTTAAAAGATTTGTACCGATTAAACGGAAAGATTTTTAACGCCCATATCGACGATTAATAACTTTAAGATTTTATGCGGTAATATAATAAAATGATTTAAAAGCTTAATTTTACCGTAATTTTAATATTTGAAGGCGTTAAAGGAATTAAAATAATTAAAATTATAATAATGAATTATATTAGTTATATAAATTTTAAGAGCTTTAAACGCTTTAAATTATAAGTAATTTAAAATTTTAAGTTTTAAAAAATTAAAAGTTTTAAATAATTAAGCGTTTTAAAGTTATAAAAGTTAATTACGTTAAATTATAAGTAATTAATTATTTTAGAGTAATTACAATAATAATTTTAAATAATATTATATTTTTGTATCTGTATTTTTTTATAAAAGACGATAAAGATAAGCTATTTTGGGATTTAGGTGCGAACGTTAATATTATTAATAATATTAACAATTTCGAAAGAAATTCGATATTAAATATTAAGTTTAAGAGAATTTATATTATAATAAGCGGAGGATTTGTAAATATTATTTTAATCAATATTATAAAGTAGTTTTTAAAAAGGTTTTATAGAGAGGATAACGAGGTTATAATAAAGTATATGTTATATATTAGCGATTTTCCGTTAAAAGTATGTTTTAGAAAGATATTTTATAAAAAGAGGTTATTTGGATAAATACATTTTGGCTAGTTTTAATAGAATTAAATTGATAATTATTAACATTTTTCGTAAACGATTTTTTTTATGGTTTTGTGGGAAATTAAAGTTTATTATTAAGGGCTTAAAGTTTTTGAACGATAATTATTAAAAGCGATACGGGTTGGGGGGGTCTTTGGTAAGAAAGATAACGGCGTTAGTAATTTAAGGGTAATTTTTTTGGGAGTATTTAAGGATAATAAGGTTTTTATCATAAACGAAGTTATAAAGAAAATTATTTTTTGGTATTGCCGTTTTATTATTTTAGTATTGAACGATTAATTTGAATTATTAAAAGGTTTACGGGGATAAATTTAAATCTTAACGATATAAAATTATTATTTTGTATAATTTATAACGAAAGAAAATTACGAAAAATACCGTTTATTAACTTTTAAAGAAAAATAACGTACGTATGAAAAATTATTTGGTATAACGTAAATTTAATAAAATTTGTTAATATCGAAAATAACCGTTATTTCGGATTTATTATAAACGATTTATTACGTCATAAGGAGTATTATTTATTCAGGATTAAGGATAAAATTTAAGAAAGTTTGTATACGTATATTACGCGGATAATTAAACGTTTGGAAATGTTACTTTTAAATACGAAAGGTAACAAACGATTAATACAAATTTTGCGCCTTAACGGCGGTAAGAAGTTTGGCGTGACAAAAATCGAGAACTTTTACGTAATGGAGGGTATTAAGTTGGTAATTTCTAACGCTTATAATTAATATTAAAACGGAGTTACGGAACGCGGTATATAGTTTTTTTAGGACGAAATACGCGTAATAATAACGTAAATAAAGATATTAACATATTTTTAGGGTTTTGTAATAAAGGTTATAACGTATATTACTAATAAAATTAAATAATTAATAGTAAAAGATATAATATTAATTAAATATTTTAAGGACGTATTCGACCTTAATAAATATTATAAGTTTGATGATAATTATTTTCGCATTTTTGGTAATAAGTGTATAATATTAATCGATAAGAATTATAGGATTAGGTTAAAGAAACTAATAACCTATAAAACCAAAAAAATATTGTTAAATTATTAAGGTATATATAATTATAAGGTTTGGTTGCTAAAGGGTGGTAAATTGCTAATAATATTATATATTATTATTTATAAACATTTGAAAAAATTAGGATAATCTTTTAGCCCGAAAGATATTATTCGGTTATTTCCGTAACCCGTATAAAAGCGTTTGAAAATACCGTTAAGGTTAGAAATAAGGCGTTAAAATGTAAAATAAGGATTATAACGTTGTTTTAAAGGACGATATAAATTAGAAAATTAAGCAAATTAAGCCCAGGAGAGGACGTTTAAAGAAGACGGTTCTTAAACTGTATATCCTAGAAGCCCTAGATAAAGCCCTAAAATTAATGCGTAAGTTAAAGCTAGTTTTAACTTAAGAAGGCGATAATTTGGTTAATTGCGACCCGAATAGTTACGACCCGTATCCGTACCCTATTTATTTCTACTTATTATTAATTAATATCGACGATAAAAATAGTTATAGGTTATATACCGTGGTAAATGACGGTTTGTTATTAAAGGAAGTAATAAAAGGTTTAAAATGCGAGATATGGTTTAAAGTTATTTTTATTAAAATTAAAAAAAACTTATAACGTAAGTTTTTTTGTTTTATAGTAGATAATAAGGGTTACGGGTATTGGATAAACGTTAAATAAGTGCTAAAGAAAAAGTATACATTTATAAGAAAGTTAAAAAAAGTATAAAACCTGTATTTGCGTTAAAGGATTTATTTAACGAAAAGGTATTAATTATAACGAAATTGTAATTAATATTATAAAGGTTATTTATTGAAAAATATTAATAATAATAGTTATAACTTTAGGTTGATATATAATTTAAATCGATTTTATTGTTATTTATTTAAATAATAACTTAAAAAATGATATTTACATAAAGTAATTTTTTATATTGAAGGAATATTTTGATACGGACCTAAAAAATAAAGAAATATATTAATATTATTTTAAGAAAGTTATTAAACTGATAAACCTTTTATATAGCTTAAAGTAAACCGGGGTTATTTGGTAAAAGGAAATTAAAAAGATATTAGCGAATTAAGGTATTTGTTTATTAATTTCGGATAACGCGATTTACCGTAACAATCAATTAAAAAACGTTATTGTTTCGTACGTCGGCGATTTTCTATTTATGGGCCTTACTTTATAACGTTAAAAAATGTAATTAACGACATTGTTAAAGACGTATTTGTTAAGGATTTAAGTAATATTAATTAATATTTAGGCATACAAATTATACGTTCGGTATTTATTAAAAACGTTAAATTAAATTAATAATAATATTTTAAGAAATTATTAAAGTTATTGGAATTAGATATTATATGGAAGTAATTTACGTTATTTTTCAAGGATTATTTATAATACGTAATAAGAAACGAAAAAAACGTAATTAATAAAGAAAATATTTACGAATACGTCAATTTTATAGGAAAATTTAACTTTTTTAGTTATATTAATAAATTAAATATAACGTTTATAACGTTAATTTAAGTTAAATTTATAGGTAATTTATTTTTAAGGTATAAAAAATATATTAAACGATTATTACGCTATTTAAACAGTATCATAAATTTATCGTTTTAGTACCGGAAATTAAACGAAAAATATCCGTATAAAAAGTATAACGATTTAGGTTTATTCGGAATAATAAATATAAATTTTGCGGATAATAAGTTAATTAAATTTATTATAAGTTTCGTATTTTTATACTTAAAATATCCGTTTTATAGTTTTCGAAATTATAAGGTATTATTATTAAATGTATTACTAAAATAAAATACGTAAAGGCAAGAATAACTATAATTAAAATTGCCGGGATTAGGAATTTCCTAATAGAATTAAGGCTTATGCTAAAAAGTTTTATTCTTATTTTAAAAGATAATATAAATACGTTAAAATAAGTGATAAAAATTCCAAATAATCTAAAAAAAACGTTATATTCGGCTAAAGTATTATTACGTACGGTAAGATGTATAAAAAGGAAATATTTACTTTTAATACATTAAAAATAAAGATAACTTAATAATTAGGCTTACGAAACTTTTAGATAAAATTAATTTCGAACGATTCGTAACGAATTTCAGATTTAAGACAATATAAACACTTAATTAATGGAAATAGGGCTTAAGTTTATTAACAAAATAAAATTTAGTTAATTATTTTCGAGGATATAATGGCCGAAATTACCTAAAGCAAAAGGTGTCGGCAGTTGGTGCTTTGAAGTGCTCCCGGCTGGTAAGTCAGGCTGCAGGATACAGCCTGGGATACCCTTTGTCTGGAAGAAACTCTTTAAGTATGGATTTGGATATGTAATGGGAGCTTGGCTCAGACGTTTGTAATCTAGAGCAACATCAACACACAGTTTGCGCTAGGCTACTACATTTGATCACTGTGACTGCTGACAAATTTAATAAATATTTTATCAAAAAGTTCGGGCTTAAAGGGTTTTAGCATTTCCTCTAGTTCCTTAACGGATATTATTTAAATCGATTAATTTACGTTAACGAGTTTTTGACTAGGTATTTATCATATTTGTTCTAAAAAGGTTCGAATAGTTTATAATATTAAGGTAAGTTCCGAATTATCTTGTTCGAATTAACTAGTACGTTAATTTATAAAATTTAAACGCCGAAAGATTTTTTCTTTAATTAAAAAACGTAATTGTTTTGTTTCGTTTAAGTTTACATTATTATCTTCGGGACTTTTATAGGCGGGTTATTTATTAGTAAACTTTTTTGTCGAAATATTATTTAAAATTTGGTGATATTATTAAATAAAAACTTATAACGTATAACGGCTAAGTTAATTAACTAATTATTCAACTTAAGTTAATAGGTTTATATTAGCAAAGTATTATAAAAAATTAAGTAATAAAGTAATTTAGTTACGTTTCGTAATACTAAAAAGGTTTTAGGTAAGGAAATTATATTACAAATTATCGTTATTTAACCATATGTTTAAACGAATATATATATCTTTTTCCTGATCCTGTATAATCTGACGGAACGGTTCGGATCTTTTCGTTTAGATACATCTTAATCCTATGTGATCCGGCGGAGCGGTTCGGATCCTTTCGTTTAGATGCATCTTGATGACCTACTTGAGTCCTGTTTCGGTCTTAGCGTGACCGTTTCCAAGTCCTGCACTAGTTGGTTTATGACATTCGAAATAAAGCAATTTTAACCTACGGTACCAGACAAAGATGGGACCTAAATGGTATGCGTTATTTAACGGCGATTATATATGGAAGGTAATTTTAATATACTTAAAAACAACGAAACTGTTATGCTAGAAAAGGACCGTAATAATTTAATTCTAGTTAGATTTTATTTTAACATATATACGCTTAATTTCCTTTCTATACCCGAATCTTTAAATTCGAAAATCATTGCATAAAAATAACCAAGAACCGGTTCGGTAAAAAAGGTTACTTGGGAAATAATAAAATCCTAATATAAACGACGGGCGAACGAATTACTTTTTGCGCGGTTACTTTCGTTTAGCAGTAATAAAGTAAAAGGGATATTTATGACGGCTAGGTTAGTTAACTAACTATTAAACCTAAACGTACGGGTTTATGTTAGCAGGAGTACTATGGGAAACTGAGTAATAAGGTAGCAGAGTAACTTAATCACGTCTCGTAATACTAAGGGTGTCTTGGGTAACGAAGTTATATTGCAAGCTGTCGCTATCTAACTATAGAATTTAACGAATATATATATCTTTAAAGGGATTACGGTGGATATCTTAATTTAAGTAAATCCATCAAGGGGATTGAGATGGATATCTTAATCCAAGTAAATCCATCTTACGTAATTTGACCCATTTGGGTCCTGTTTTAGTTTTTTGCCAAGAAACCGTTTTTCCAAGGCCCGATTGTGTTATGTTATAATACGATCCCCGTTTTTAAAATCTTCGTTCCGAAAATCTTTTTTAGTACGTAGGCCTTTTTTTATTATGTTTGGTCGTTTGGCTAATCGTAAACTTCGTACTCGTCCTAACCAAAAGGAAAACGTTATTTTTTTTTTTGCTTACTATATTGTTAAATTTGATTTTAAGGTTATACCGTATACTCCCAATTTCGAAAAGAGTTTTAAATATGTTATAATTAAAGATCTTAAACGTTATAAACTATGCGTTTTATACTTAAACCGTTACTACGACAGGTTAGCGGTTCTCTTTAATTCTTTTAAAAATATTCATCGCGTTAAGGACCGCCTTAACCGTAAAAAACAGTTTACGCAAAAGCGTTTTTTTAATTCCGTAAGGATATTATAAATAAAATATTAGAAATTTCTGAAAAAATTTCGCGCCTTATTCGATTAAAGAAATAACAAACTTTTTTACGCGAAAACAAAGTGAAATTAATTAGGCAGGGGGTAAAAAGCTTAAATAAGCTTAAGGATTAAAAAGCGCTTAAGGAATAGAACCGTTTGGAGGCCGAATTTAAGACCGTCGTCGCGTAAGGCCTTCCTACTGACGATAATATCGGGTACCCCTTTATTAGCGGCTTAGATTAAGACGCCATCCTCGGCGCCGCTATTAATAGAAACCTTTTAGCAGTCGCTAAGTATTTTGGAGACTTTTTGCAAGTTCCTAAATATTTTCAGAATTTGGATAATTTTTCTACTTAACCAGGTACTAAGTAAGTTTATCCACCTTTTTCCCTAATTTTTTCTGCCTCGTATATCTGTTTTTTTTTACTTTTGCTTCGTCCTATTTGGTATGTATTTTGATGGTATCCGTAGTTGATTTAAGTAAGAATATATAAAAAATTAGATAAAGTTTAATTTTAGCTCATAATTCTTATTAGTAGTTATTTTTTAAAATTTTGTTAGTAATTTTATATAGGCCGATATATTTGAAGTCGAATTTTTAATTTAGGCGTTTTATCTAGATGTTTTTATGACTAGGTAAACTATTTCTCCCTCCGAAAAAGTTAGTTCTTTTAACTGTTTTTGGTTATAATATTTTTTTTTATTTAACCGCGTACGAACTCGAAATTTATTTCTATTTTTTAGTACAACTATTTAAGCTATTTTATCGTAAGGATGGTTTTAATATTAAGTAAGTTTTCTTTTTATTCTTCTTTATAAACCTTTAGGGTAAAACCGAAATTAACTATAAACGGAATTATTTTAATACTTTTGTGATAGCTAGTATTATAGGTAATTTATATTATTGGTAATTTTCAACCCAGTTATTTTATTTATAATTAATATGATATCGTAAATAGGTTATAAGTATTTGGTTTTGCCTTTTTGTTTATCCGTCCGTTTATAGTCGAAATGCGTTAGATAATTTGTAATTTAAGCCGATTTGTACTATTAGGCCTTACTAGAATTTGGAGGTAAACGTCGTTCTTTTATTCGAGATGATTTCGTATAGTAATCCGTATACGCTAAAAATGTTTTTAAAAAAGACATATGTTATTTATTTGGCGTTAGTACTTTCCTTATAAAATAAGCAATAAGAAAACTTTATAAACCAACGAATTATCATAAAAATAATATCGTAATATATGTCTATGGCTAGGTTTTTTAATATAGGAAATTTGGTGATAAAATTTATCGTAATAGAATTCTATAGTCGTTCTGCAATTGGTAATGGTTGTAATTTTCCCTACGGTTTATATCGTTGTATTTTTACCCTGGCGCAGATATCGCATTAGCGTATGACTTTTTTACTGTGTTTTTCATTTTAAGGAAATAGTAAGCGCGTTTAAGGTGTTTTAGAGTTTTATAGATTTCTGAATGTCCATATAGTTGGTATTGATGTATTTCTCGTATTAAATATTTTTAATATTTTTTAGGGGTTGTAATTTATTTGTTCGTTTTTGTAAATTGTTATTATAGAATTTGATTTTTTGATATATTTCTATAGGTATTGTTCTTATTTTTGCGATTTGGCGTAGACGTAGCTATTCTTTTATGGTAATATCGAAAATTACATAATTGACCTTAATCATTTTTTTCTTAAGGTTCGGTCGTTCATTAAATGCGTCGGCTTTTCCGTTTTTTAAACCTTTTCTGTATATAATAACAAAATTATACTCCGCTATTTTTTTATATAACGAAGTTGTCGTATTGTAAATTTTTTGGTCGTAGTAAATCGGGTAAGGTTTTTATAATCCGTATAAACCTTAACCTGATATTAATTACCTTTAAAAAAATGCTTAAATTCGCGAAATGCCTTAATAATAGCCATAAACTTTTTATCGGGAATAGCATAACGTAATTTAGATTTTTGTAATTTATAGGAAAAAAAGTAATAGGATGTACTATATCTTAATTATCTTGCTATCCGATTATTGCGCTTAAAGTATAATTTAACGCGTCGGTTTCTAGTTTTACTAAGCGATTTAGGTTATACATAATTAATACCGGTTAGTTTATAACTGCTTTTTTAATTTGTTAGAAGGTTTTTTTTCGTTTTCGATATTTATTAGAATTTTTCCCTTTTCTTCGTAAGTTTGTTTAGAGGTATTGTTATCCGGCTGAAATTTCTAATAAACTTTCGATAGTAATTAGCGAATTCAAGAAAGGTTTGTATTTTCTTAATTTTAATAGGTATTACCTAATTTCGTATTATTGCGATTTTCTTAAAGTCCATTTTGATATATTTCGAAGTAATAATATGACTTAAATATTTAATTTTTTACATATAAAATTGATTTTTTTCTACGCTAACTAGTAAGTTAGCGTTTTGGAGTAATTGTACTACTTTATAAACGTGCTTTATATGTTATTTTTTGGTTTCCAAAAAAATAAGAATGTTATCGAAATAACATAATACGAAAACGTTAAAATATTTCTTAAGGACATAATTAACTATACGTTGAAAAATGGCAGACGCGTTAGTTAATCCTATAGGTATAACGAAGTATTTGTACAAATCGGATCCACTTAGTTTCCGAACAGCAAAGTTAATCACGTTGAATGATATAAAAAGGTAAAAACACAACACCCATGCGCCGTATTACATTAAAACTAAAAGCGTAAGTAATTATAAATATAAATATAATGAAAATACTATAATTAAATCAAAATATACTTATTATCATTTTTTAAAATTTATTTAAGAATGTATATAATTGTATCCTTTTTAGAATATATAATTATTATATAATTAAACTCGCTAAGATAAACTCTATATTATTATTCGATTATATTATAAAAACTAATAATTATTTTACTTTTACCTTTGTTTTTATATTATAATATGTATTTTAAATTAATATTTTAAAAATTTGGATAAAAAAATAAACGTTATTATTTAAATAGCTATAATTACCACAATTTGAAAATAAATGCTTTACGATAGAGTAAAACATCTTGCAAAGTTTTATTAAGATTTGAAAAGGTTTCGATAAGTTATTATTATTTTCTTTTAGATTGTTAGTTAGAATACTAGATTTTATTCAAATCTAACGAAACTTATACATTATTTACATCTTTATCCGTTATTTAATTTACCGGGATTATATTTTTAATAGCTATTAAATTTTAAGAATATCGGTTAAATTTATTTAACTATACTAAAATGTCTGATATTTGAACATATTTATATACGTAAATAATATAAAAACCCAAAATTTTATCAGTTTAATCAATTTGCAGGGTAATAATATATATTATACAATTTTTATAAGTATTTTTTTTTTCGGCGTTGTGGGTTTATAACTTTATTTCGATTAATAATAGGGTGTTCGGAAAGTAAGTGGACCAGATTTGTACAAGCCGTATTTAGTTCGAAATGTTGTTTTTTATTCGTAGCTTTTTTTTAATTCGAATTATGTTATATCCGTCCTTAAAGTCGAAAGTTGTAAATTATTAGGCTTTATGGAAGCGATTTTTTATTTCGTTAATTAAAGGTAACAAGATTCGATTTTTAATTATAATACTGTTATGTTATCGATAGTCTACAACTAATCGTAACTTTTCGTTTTTTTAGAGTACGAAAAATATAAGGTACCTAGTTGGTAATTTAGAAAATCGAATTTATCCTTTTTTTAATTCATCTTCCAGGTATTCTTTAAAGGCGTGTAATTTTGTTTCATTAAGATTATAAATAGGATACACCTTAGTAGATGCTTTTTTTTAGAATAATTTTATGGTCCTATTCGTTATATTTTGGTAATTTCGTTTCGAGCTTTTTTTTAAATAGTTGCTCGTATTTGTGGTAATATAATAGTACGTTAATTAAACTTTTCAATTTTTTAGGCTGTTATTGTAAATTATTATTTAATTACTGTAATTTTGCTTTAATAGTAGTAATAATGCGTCGTAACTTTTATGATACCTATTTTCTTTTTTATATCGTGTTCTTATAGGTAATAAGGTTTTTATCGTTTCTTTTTATATTTATCGTTAAGTTGTAAAAAAACTTTACCTGGCCAGTTTTTCAATCGATTAAAGGGTTATGTTAGCGTAACCATATTTTTCCTAAAATTATATCATAATTTTTCAGCGGTACGATGTCGAAATTAACTGTTGTATGTTTTTTTAGAATAAAAATATTAAGGCGATTAATTTCGCGAATAATCTTTCTATTATTATAAAAGAATAGTTGATTTTCGGCGATATTCGCAATGTAAGGGTCCTTTTTATATTTCTATAGCAGCCTAAGACGGTTAATTATTTCCGGTATAATATAGTTACTTTCCAAAATTCCGTTATCTACCATAGCGGTATACCAATATGTCCTAATGCGTATTTTCAAAATGATAGGGTCGTCGTTATTTCTTATTACTATTAAAGCCTTTTTTGGAAGCTTTTTTCGTTTTCTCCGGTTTTCGCCATTGCGGCTTTTTTATAGGTAGTTTTTATTTTTTACGCTTTTTATTAGGTATTTTATTTGATCTTTAAATTATTATATATATTTTTTTATCTACGTTCTTTATTTTTTAACTGAAGTATTTATTCCGCTTATTGTTATATCTCGATATTCTACTTAGTAAGTTATTTTTTTATTATATAGATTATATTTTATTACGTTGTATCGGTATTGTTCTGGGCTTTCCATAACTTTTTAGTAAATTGTTGAAATTTTTTCTTAATTGCTTATTTTTTTTAAGGGTTTGTAGTAAAGGCGAGTTAAAAGTGTAAATCTGTAATAGCTTGTTATATTACCTTTTCTATTAATCGTTAGATTAAATTTTGTTATTTGATAGTCGTACTATTTAAAATAGTAAAAGGGGTCCATTTGTGGATATTGTTTTCCCTTAGGCCAACTTTATACAGCTGTTTTTTAGTCGATGTTTTCCTAAGGGCTGATAATGCGAAAGTGTCGGTATTATCGTTTATTACGGGGGTCATTTTTTTATTATTTAGTAAAATTAAATTTTTGCTTTTATATTCGTGCGATTTTTCGAGAAATGTACGCGTTATATTTTTTACGTTTGAGGTATCGTAATTTCGTGTAGTAAATTATATAGAGCTTTTCGTGTTAATTAGCTCTTTCCGATAAGATAAATTTAGTCCATTCTTACTAGTTTTGTAACCATTTTTTAAATATTTACTTTAATTATTATTAGTAATCTTTTTATTATTTTCGAGATAGTAATTATCGTTCCGAGAAGTCTTCTCATTTTTTGTAATTTTGTAATCATTAACGTAGAGATTTTTATTATTTTTGCCGCTTTCGTATGATTTCTTATAATAATTTCTTAGTTTTTTTTTTGTCCTTGTTCTGTTTCCGTATCGGAAGGTTCCGGTAGGTTTATTCTACGTCGTATTATTACGAGAGTTTTTCCTCCTCGGTTGGTTGAAGATTGCCCCGTAGGTACCGAGGTTTATAGTTTGTTTTATCAAGGTTTTTTAGGTGATCGGTACTGTAGTGCCTTATAGCCTATTTTGCCATAATTCCAACATTCGATTTGTCGCGCTTTTCGTTGTTGGATAGCTTTAATTTCTAAAAGTTCTACTTCCGTTCCATAAGACGTATTGTTTTTTTAGGGATACTGGTATTTATTAAGTACTTGGATTTGTTACTTCGAGTGCTTATTTTAGGGATAAATCGTTTTCGTCGTTTTTATTATCGTTTAAATTATCGGTTTCGATTTTAATGGTTTCTTTAATGTATTCGCTAAGGGTAAATGTTCGTTTTATTCGCACTATTTCGTTTTTAACGTTATTTTTAAGTTTTTTATACAATATATCGATTAAGGTATTTTTCTTATATCTTTTTATCCGGCCTTAGCGACCAAAATTTTAAAGTTGATTACGTACTTAAATGCTGGCTTTTTCTGTTTAAGGTCGAAAATCTTTTAGGTTGAAAAGTTTTTTTCGTTTATATTACTAAAATTGAAGCGGAAGTTGTTTTTAAAATTAATATATTCCGCGAAAAGTTTATTAGTAGATTTTTCCTTATTAGCTTTCGTATTTTCTAGGTAATTTCGCATAATAGATTTAAATTAATCCGCTGCGTTTTCTGTAAGGTACGCCTTTATAGCGAAGATTTTATTTAATATTTCGCTAAGGCCGAAAAAATGTAGGTAAATGCGTGCTTAAGTAAGAAATGTTTATGGGTTCTTTTTTCCATTATAAAGTTCGGGTTTTTTTGGGTTTTATCTTAGTAATAATAGTAGTTGACGTAAGGGGAACAGATCCGACCTAGCTAATAAGCTGTTAAACCTTTCCTTTTAGTTTTCGAATGCGAATTTAAAGTTGTTAAATTAGGGTTTCTTAAAAACTAATCGACATTTTGATAATATTAAATATTGTTCAAAGTTTGTCAGTATTACTAAACAAAAGTTTGCAACGTATAACGGCTAAGTTAATGAACTAATTATTAAACCTAAACGTATAAATTTATGTTAGTAGGAATATTATAGGAAATTAAGTAATAAGGTAATAGGGTAATTTAATTACGTTTCGTAATATTAAAGGTGTTTTAGATAACGAAGTTATATTATAAGCTGTCGTTATTTAACTATAGAATCTAACGAATATATATATCTTTCAGGGGATTGAGATAGATATCTTAATCTAAGTAAATCTATTAAGGGGATTAAAATAGATATCTTAATTCCAGTAAATCTATCTTACGTGATTTGACCCACTTGGGTCCTGTTTCGGTCTTTTGTCAAGAGACCGTTTTTCTGAGGCCCGACTGTGTTGTATTATAATAATATTTTTTTATTAAATTTTAACAGTTTCTATTTAATAAATTCCCGAATAAATTAAACGAAATTAAAAGTTTATATTTAATTCAAAATACGATCGAATTAATTAAAACGGTCTCTGGGTTCGATAAATAATAACATTAAAACATTTTAAAAAAACCGCTTATTTTCTGCGTTATATATAATATACACGTGTTCTGGGTGTCGCGCCAACCCCAGTACACGGACCATTTGGAGCTCCGGCTTCGCATCCGTGGCGGCGACAATTGGAGGGTTGGGGACGTTTGAACTAATCAAAAATCGTGTACTTATCTTATTGCTTATCCCCGTGTTTCTGACCCCTCTACGGTTTTTCATCCGGCCCGCCTGTGGGTACGGTTTTTGGAGTGTGTTCTCCGGTCCTATCGTGTTACCGTCGTGTTGTACGTAATGTACTTTGTGCACGGAGTGTACGTACATGTATGTATCTTGTGTAACCAGGCATCAGCATAGCTGGATACATTAATAATAACACTTTACCTTGCATATATAATATACGAAAAAATTATGTTTTCGATTTTATAAAAAGTATAAGTAATTTTTTATAAGCGCCGAAATTTGCTTAATCGGAAATAACAGCGCTATATCTTTATACTGTAAACCGATTTATATAAATTACAAACTATTATTACGTTACAAACTCGGTAAATATCGGAAAAAATTATAAAGCCATTATAAATTACGCCCGGTCCTAATTAAGACATATCGCATATACCCACTCGGTTTAAATTAATAGTTAACGATTTAACAGTAATTCCAATAGTTTAATACGAAACTAGTATATGATTTATACACTTTCGTAACGTAAAATCGTAACCTCGGTTATAACAACGCCTATACTTATACGCGTAATTCGCAACGTATTAGGCGATTTTAATTAAAAACTTACCTTATCCTCTTTATTTATAACGTTAACGTAAAATTTAACGTTCCTTAATATTTTTAATTTCCTAGCCCCGCTTTCGTTACCGTACTTACATTTGTATAATTCGTTCGTTTTTATATCGTTATCAGAATTACCGGCGTTATTAAAACGTTATAATCCGTAACCCGACGTTATAAACAATATATTAAAAACAAAAACCGAAAAATAATTCTTATTAAAGTTAAAAAGTTACGGGTTAAAAATAAACGGGGCCTATCGGATAATAATAATAATAACAGGTTGAAAAATAATCGCGATATTAAGTGAAAGAATAAGAAATGGAATTCGGCGGGTTTTATTTAAAACTGATAATAAAAAACGCGTTTACTTTCGACGCGGCGTTATAATCGTAAAACGCGATAATGATTAATAAATATATAACGTTAATTAAAGTTATTAATATATTATTCATTTAGTAAATTATTTTTTTTATTAATTCTTAATTCCTTAAATTTTGTATAAAATATTAATTTTTCTTAACCTAGATTAACTATAAACTATAATATATATATAATAAATCTCTTTAATTAGGAAAATTAACAAAGTTTAATAATATACGTTTTAATCTGTAATTAATTGCGATTATTAATAAATTATTGTTTTAACTTATAACCTTTACTCCATAACCCCGGATTAAAATTTCTTAAATCTTAACTTCCACTCCTTTTTTTCGAGCTTATCGTATTAATTTTTAAAATGTCCTTATTTTTTCTAACCCTCAAGGTATTTGAGGTCGGGTTAAATAATTAAAATAAAGGACCGAGTATACGGGTAAATAAATAATGTAAATAATGTTTCGCCAATATCAAAAAGTTATTTATTCGCCACTGGTATAACTATTTCGGCGTCTATTTTTTTTAAGTATTAATTCGAAATACTTAAAATTCCGGCTTTGTAATAAATCTTTACTAACTACGCCCTGTAACCTTATCCTTCTACGGCCGAATTTAATATCTGTTAACGTATAACTTTAATTAGTATTTTCCAAGGGGAATTTTAATATTTATTTCCTTTGTTACTTTCTCTTACCGCACTTTCTTTTTATCAGCGTAATTACGAACCTCCTTGAGTTTTATCCTAGTTATTTTTTAAATTAGCCGATTTTAAAATCTTATATAGGTATAATAATAATCGAACATTTCGGGTAACCGTGGAAATTTTCAGCTCTAATATCAAATATGCCGCAGTATTTAAAAATCTAATTTTTTTACAAAATTATTTAATCGGTAACTAACCACTCGTAACCGCGGAATTTTTTTTTGCTTAATATTATAAAAATAATATTTATATAATGTATATTATAAAACGTATTACGGTTTTATATTTCTCATGAGGAGAATAAAATTACTATATCTTTAGTACCATTTATAGTATGTAAATTATTACTAATTTAAAATAATCGCAAATAGATAACGGTCTAGGTTATATAATCTTTTATAAAAACATATATCGGTTAAATTTATAATATAAAAAATATTTATTTCGTAATTTTCAAAACCCATTACTTAATAATCCGTATTTACCCTATTAATAACTTTATTATTATATTTTAGTATAACCACAACACGAATAATACTATTTACCATCTAATAAGTTTTTTAACGTTTAATAAAAACGGGAATTGAAAAGCACTAATATATATATAACAATAAGCATATTCCGCTTTGTAGTATATTATAATATAATTTATTTTTTAATACTTTATAGTTATATAACTTTATCAAATAATTATTTAATTTAAACGAAATATAATTCGTTCATTAGGGTAAAGATTAAAAGGACAGTATATGTAACTAAAGGTAAAATACGGAAAATGATACCGTAATTAATATAATTCGTAGGGAAAATTAACTTAATACCGTTACGATTTTTACGTACGCTTTAATTATGTATTAGGTTATTATATATCCCCGATATACGATTACTGTATTTTATTTTATTAAATAACGACAGTACTATTATAATAGCTGTATAATATTACGTATATATTAATAAACAGTTGTGCCTAGAATATTTAATACTATTATATACTTACCGATATAACTTCGGCCTGATTAAAATCAAAAAAAATATATATATATAAGATATGGTAAATAAGATAAAATTCGTATATTAAATAATTACCGGATATATTATTAATATTGTAAGCAGATACGGTGGATTTGTTGTTGGAAACAAAGGGCTTTGATTTATGGCCCTGGGATTGCAAGAACAAAGCAGGAAGCAGCTATATGTAGCTGCTCTTCCACCCAGATTGTTGATGAGAAAAGTTAGACAGGAATCAAGACACCAAACCCAGACATCAAGTGCAACACATCTGCTGACAAATATTAATAAAAAAAATATGTAATAATTTGTAATATATAAATAAAACCTACGAATAAATAATAAGTTATGAAAATATCCCAAGGCAATATATATAATCAAAATAAAGATAGATATAAACTTTAGGATTAAAGAAGTAAAAATGTATAAACTATTAAATTTATATGGGTTATTAAATATAAACTGTCAGCAGTCACAGTGATCAAATGCAGTAGCCTGGCGCAAACTGTGTGCTGATGTTGAATCTAGACTACAAACGTCTGGGCCAAGCTCCCATTACATATCCAAATCTATGCTCAAAGAGCTTCTTCCAGACAAAGGGTGTCCCAGGCTGCATCCTGCAGCCTAACCCACCAGCCGTGAGCACCTCAAAGCACTAACTGCCAGCACGCCCTCTTGCTTTAGGTGGTCTCGGCCACTGAATCCTCGAAAACAATCAACTAAGTCTCAATCTGTTAGGGAACTGAAGCCCTGCCTCCATCAATCTCCTGTATCCTCTCCGGGGGACGTTGATGGTTGTCAATTCGGTTCCATCAGGGCTAACCAGGGTATTTCTGTCCAGCTAGCCTCCCCTTCTGTAGAATATCTCTCCAGAGAACACCTTCAGCGGGAAGTCGTTGATGTGTAACGTGTACTTCACCGTAACCTCGTTGTTCTCTCCATGGGGGCCTCTCAAGGGGCCACTTCACAGTACCGATGGAAGTGGCAGCTACAGGTCCTCCGCCTGTCATGATGTGAATTCCTTTGGACCTGATATCCAGTATCCAGTCCCTCTCGAAGTCGCCGATACTGTTGGTGATATTGACGTTCGCACCTGAATCCCAAAGTAACTTGTCTCTATCGTCTTCCATGGATGAGTGCACATGCAACAACATGGCGCTGCCCACAACTGTCGCCTCAATTGCTTCAAGGCAGTCAGCCACCTGTGGCTCAGTGCGCTCAGTCACCTGTGGCTCAGGACTGTCAGAACTGTCAACTGCTGTAAATCCAGTACGGTCAATCTCTGTGACCTCAGTGCTCTCAAGCGCTGTAACCGTCGCTCCAGGGTGATGAGCCACCTGAACCTCAGGGCACTCAATTACCTGGAGCTCAGTGCTCTCAGCCGCCTGAAGCTCAGGGCTATCGGTCGCCTGCAGCCGCAGCTCAGGACAGTCGGTTCCCTGCAGCTTGGGGTTCTGAAGCTCGGTCTTCTCAGGGCGTTCAGGGCTCTCAACCTCTGTGCAATCGGTGCAGTCAGCTGCTGCAGCTTCAGTTGCTTCAGTGCTTTCGTCCACTGAAGCTACGGTGTCAGCCTTCTGAATCATCACATCATACCACTGCATAAGGTCCTGAAGCTGTTGTTCGTCAATATGGGCGCTGAACGTTCCTCCATTGGAACGATACTGGTCTCTTGGGCCCTCAGGGATGAACTGCTCTTCGCTCATACCACCGCTGCGGGTGTCGCTCCGGGTGTTGCGAGAGCTGTTGCTTTGGTTGCTCTGGCTGCTGTTGCCACTGTTGTTGCGCTGGCCACCATTCTGGCCTCGCTTTCCTTTCTTGCCCTTGCCATTCTTCTCCTTCTGTGGCTCAGGGCAGTCCTTCGCCATGTGCCCATACTTGCCACAATTGAAGCAGAGTGGCTCTCCATCCTCGTTCCAAGCGGGCTTGTTGTCCCGGGAGTTGTTGCCTTTGCCCTTCCGGGCGTTGGCTGACCGTCCGTTGTTGTTCTTCTTGTTGTTGGATCGGTCATGGAATTCGCTGTTAAAGTCGTCGATCAGTTGCTGGAAGGAATAATCCGTCTGCCGCAGCACTGACTGAATGGTCTTGCACCAACTGCTAGCGCGGTCCTCCACAGCAGTGAGGAACATGGTGATCTGTTCCTCTGTTCCAAGTCGCATGCCACAGCCCTTCACCTCCCGAAGAAGCTTCTGAAAATTAGTGGTGAATTGTACTGGGTTTCCTCCGTTATAAGTAACCTTGCTAAGCTCCTTCCAAAAGGACCTCTGTCGGAACTTCCCTGTCGCTGCGTAAATCCTCCGGAGCGTCCTTAGCATCTTCGTGCCCTTCTTGATACCTGTGACAACTCCAAGGGCGCCCTCTTGCAGGTCTTGGTGATGGCCTTCGCTAGACGGAGCTGGTCCAGTTGGCCTAGCTTCATCCCGTCCTCGTAGCCGATCTCTTCCATTGCAAGGCTTAGGGCGTTGCTCCAGAGCTCCCAGTTAGCCCAGCCTGCCAAGTGATTCTCCTTATCCAGGGAGAAATCAAAGCGCTTCCAACGCAGCTTACTGTCTTCATCACTGGACTTCTTAGAGTCCTTCAGGCCAAGGCCTAACTCGCTGGAGCTGTCTCAACTGCTGGAGCTACTGCTGGGGGAGCTTCTGGGTACGCTGTGGCGGTCTTTCTTCTTCTTTGGGGGACCCCCAGACGAGTCTGAAGAAGAGGAACTGTCTAAATCATCAGGGTCACTGCGGGCCACTCCTTTTCCCTTGGGTGGCTTGCTCTTCTGTCTCTTCGGGGGGTCAGGCTTCTCTGTGGACCACCTCCTAGGCTTCGTTTCGCCTTCTCTCAGTGGGTTGATCTCCTCCACATCGCTCTCCAGGGCGATGGGTACTTCCTTGGAGCCACCTGCCTTGGCCTCAGGTGGGGCGCTCTCTGACGCCTTCGGTTGCACACTGGTGCTTGCGCGAGCTTTTAGAGCTCCGCGTCTTCTGTCGTTGGAACGCATCCAACAGCTGCATCATCGCATCTTCAAGCCGGTCCACTGTATCACCGGTCTTTTGGTTCTGAAGCTTCAGCTCTTCGTTCTGTTGCTTCAGCTCTCTAACCTCATCTTGGACCTGCTGATACCTATCCTCTCGTGCCCTAACGTCGCGTCTGATACCGCTCATGTTGGTACCCAGGGAGGTGTAAAGCTTGTTCAGGTCATCAGTAGTCTGCTGTCTCTGGATGGGGGTTCTGTATCGGTCGCTCCTCAGCTGTTGAGGTAGCTAGGTTAGTGGGGTGCCTTCTGAAGACGCCCCGAAAGCAGGTCTCTTCCCTGCTGCCACACTCGACATGGGCTCTTGTTCCACCTTTTCCTTACTGTAGTATTCTTCGTCCTGGGGAACGCTCCTCTTGTGGGAAGGTCCTGGCTGGGGAGAGGGGAATGGGGGTTCTGATGGGCCGCTTTGCTCGGTAGGGAGCTGCCCGGGGATCTGTTGCTTGCTCGCCATCGTCAACTGCTAAACTCTCTCTCGTTAGCTAAGCGACTCGCTCTAAAGTCTCGCGCTTTTTCCGTTAACTTAGCTCTGCAAATAACCACTTCGTTTGACGTGCTAGGTGCTAATTAATAACCAGAAGATGCTACCATGTCAGCAGTCACAGTGGTCAGATGCAGTAGCCTGGCGCAAACTGTGTGTTAATGTTGAACTAGACTAAAACAAACTGGGCCAAGCTCCCATTACATACCCAAATCCATGCTCAAAGAGCTTCTTCCAGACAAAGGGTGTCCCAGGCTGCATCCTGCAGTCTAACCTACCAGCCGTGAGCACATCAAAGCACTAACTGCCAACAGTTACGTTAGATATACGTTTAACGATTTTCCTGACTACGAGCGATTCGGGTTATTCCTTGCAGATTATTGCGAATGGGTTAAGTAACGGAAGGAAAAAATTAAGGGTTATTTTAAAACCGCGCAGACAGGTTAGGATTTAATTAATTAATATATATACAGTAGGAAAACAACGTATTAAACCGTTGCTGAAGTTTTTCTTGTATTAAATATCCGTATCCGTATTTTTTAAGAGTTTTTTTTAAATGGTATTATTTTAAAGCATTAATTACGTCGTTTATCGTATTTTTTATCCTAATTACCCGAAATTCTAAGGCAGTATCAACGGCGAGCTTCGGATAATTACTTCGCAGCGTATATAGGTGTTAACAAAAAGCTAAGCATTTGGGGGATTTATGAAAAGGTTAAATTATTAACGAAACGCTAATATATAAAGGGTTCTAGGTATGTTATTAATAAAAAACGTTGGCTAAAATGGGGCGTTTTTTTATGTTATAATGTTATTATTTAGGAATTTACCAATTTCGCTACCAAAATGTAAACCTTTTAAAATATATATAAAATAATGGAAAAAAAATATTTAATGTTAGTTATTATTTTTACGGAATAACTTATTTAATCGCGAATGGGATGGTATCTTCAGGTTTTAGAAAGCGTTTTCGAATTTAAGCGCGTTTCGTATATACGAATTAACCTATGATTTAAAGGGCCTGAAAATCTTTTATTTGATCTTTCAGAATATAAAATATTCGTTACAAAGGTGGCGTATTTATTGAAAAGTAATATTGTTATTTACTAAGGCGTTATATAAATACTTGAAATTTTTTTTACGTTATTACTATGGGCTGTTACGAATTTTTTTCATATATTTTGAAGCAATTTTTCGGTATTTATGCTTTCGGGAATGGGAGGCGAAAAATTGTAAATAAATAAGTCGAAAAAGTTATTATTTGTTCGTGTTAAAAAATGTGCTATAAAAGGTAATTATTGTTAATCGTTATATTCGTTTGCTGCAACCGTCGGATTCGAAAAGTTTTAAAGAATTCAGGTAGTTAGGTAATTTTGCTATATGATATATCCCTTTAATAGCTATTATTTGTTAGCTTAAAGCTTATTAGTTACTATACTTAAGAAACTTTTTCTGAAATAATTATGTATAATATTTGTATTATTATTGCTGTTATTATTCCGCCGTTTTAAAAATATAATTTCCGAAGCTTTTAAAAGTTGGCATGCTTCGCGCCATTTTTACCGTTTTCGAATCCTTCGTCCGCCGGGTTTTTTTTTTCGTAAAGCTCGTTATATAATCCGATAGAAAGCGTTGTATATATAGCGTCGGATCGGTTAATATTGTTATATTAACGTACTAATTAGCGGGGTATTATATTCTAGTAGCGAATACTGTTTTCAACCTAACATATTTGGGGATCAACGTTTTTGTAATAAAGGTCATTTTTACCTTTTTTACATTTAAGCGTATTTAATAAAGTTTTACGGATCTTAAAGCTTTTGTCTAATCCGGCTTACATACTAGAAGCAGGTATAAATAGGTATTTCGTAATAGGTTTTCGACTTGTTATAGGGGTTACTGGGGGAGGGTTTTTAAAGGGAAAAGTTCTAGGTGTAAATATTTCTGTAACGTTTATAACGCTTATAACGCTGATAACGTTACGGTTTTAGGAAGTTTTAATAAAGGGATTATCGTTAACGCGGATTAATTATTATAGAATATAATTATCCCGAAACAACGAACGTTGGTGTTATGTTAACAAGGTTTTAAGTTCGAAAAAAAGGTTAAATTAAGGTTAGGATTTTTTTAATCGAAGGTTAAAACTATATATAAAATTTAAAAAAATCCTTTTTTTTATTACGTTTCTCGATATTAGTAATAATTTTAATAAGTTTATTAATTTCAAAAAAACCATATAGTAATATTTTAAAAAGCTGTAATATAATTTCGTAATTAGGTTCGCGGGGTTACGTAAGCTTTTTAGCTTAAGCGAACGTACGCCGAAATGTGACGGCTAGGCTAATTAACCAACTATTAAACCTAAGTCGACGGGTTTATGTTGGCAGAGTACTGTGGGAATCTAAGCAATAGAGTAACAAGGTAACTTAATTACGTCTCGTAATACCAAGGGTGCCTTAGGTAACGAAGTTGTATTAAAAGCTGCTGTTATTTAACTATATGGTAACGACCGTATATATCTTATTGTAACTTCAGCTGGATTCATTAAATCCTTATAAATCCATGTTACGACTTTAACTGGATTTATTAAATCCTTATGAATCCATGTCACGTAACTAACCCACTTAGGTCCTGTTTTACGGTCTGCCAAGAGATCGTTTTCCGAGGTCCGACCAATTATGTTATAACACGATCCCCTTTTTTCCAAATCTTCGCTTCGAAAATTTTTCTTTTAGTAAGTGTTCCTTTTTTCCACCATGTCAGGTCGTATTTCTAATCGTAAACCCCGTAGTCGCCTTAACCAAAAGGAAAGCGTTGCTTCCCTTACTTCTCATATTCTCAAATTTGGCTTCGACGTTATGCTTTGTACTCCTTGCTTTAAGGAGGGGACGCGGTGCGTCATGATCGAGGATTTAAAGCGTTGTGAATAATGCGTTCGATATTACAATCGTCGTTGCGATGGGTTAACGGTTTTTTTTTTTTTTTTTGGACGGCATTAATCGTGTTAAAGATTGCTTGGATTAGGAAAGATAAATGGTTGCCGATCGTTTTGTTAAACTTCGCAAGGATTTTATGAACAAGATATCCGAAATTTCCGAGCAAATCGTACGTCTAATTCGTATCGACAAACAACAAGTTCTTTTGCGAAAGAAGGGCGTCAAATTAATTCGTTAGGGTGTCGAAAGTTTGGACGAGCTCGAGGATTTTAAGCGTAAGGAGGAGGAAAATCGCATAGCGGCTGAACTTAAAGCCGCCGTTGCGCAGGGTTTTCCCGCTAAAAACAGCTTAGGTTATACTTTTGTTAGTGGTATCGATTAGGATATTATTTTGAGCGCCGTTGGTGGAAATTCCTTATCAGTTGTTGGGATCCCACAAGGTTTTTAGCGGATTCCCACAATGTTTCTGAATTTGGGTACCTTTTTTACTTAACCAGATACTGTATAAGTCCGTCGATTTTTCGCATATCAAGGATTTTTTCTACCTTATATTCTCGTTTATTTTCTATTTCCATATCGTTTTGTTTGGTATGTACTTTGATGGTATCCGCGGTTAACTTAAATAAGGATACATAAAAAACTGGGTGGAGTTTGATTTTGGGTGGTAATTTTAGTTAATAATTATTTTTTGAGATTTTCTTGATAATTTTATATGGTCCGATGTATTTGAAATCGAGTTTTTTGTTTGGTCGTTTTGTTTAAATATTTTTGGTAGCTAGGTAAACCATTTTTCCCTCCGAAAAGGTTGGTCCTTTTAATCGTTTTTGGTTGTAATGTTTTTTTATTTGACTGCGTACGAATTTAAGTTCCGTTTTTATTTCCTAATGTAACTGCTTAAGTTGTTCTAATGTGAGAATTGCTTTAACGCTAAGTGGTCCTTTTTTTTGTGATTCCCTGTAAATTTCTGGGGTGAATCTACAATTAGCTGTAAATAAGGTTGTTTTAATACTTTCGTGGTAATTGGTGTTGTAAGCTATTTGGGCTACAGGTAATTTTTTAACCCAGTTATTTTGTTCGTAATTAACGTAGCACCGTAGGTATGTTTTAAGTATTTGATTTTGTCGTTCTGTTTGTCCGTCCGTTTGTAGTCGGAAAGCGCTGGATAGCTTATGGTTTATGCCGACTTATATTATTAAGCTTTGCCAAAATTTTGAAGTAAATATGGCGCTTTTATCCGAAATAATTTCGTATGGTAATCCGTATACGCTACAGATATTTCTGAAAAAAATGTATGCTATTTGTTTGGCGTTCGTATTTTCGTTATAAGGTAGAAAATAAGAGAATTTTGTAAATCGATTAATAATTATAAAAACGTTATCGTAATATATACCTGTAGCTGGGTTTTCTGATAAAGGATATTTGGTAATAAAATCCATAGTAATGGAATCCTATGGTTTTTCCGCGATTGGTAATGGTTACAGTTTTCCATAGGGTTTATGTCGTCGTGCTTTTGCCTTATTATAGGTATCATACTGGCGTCGAATTTTTTGTACCACATTTTTTATTTTAGGAAAGGAATATGTACGCTAAAGGCGTTCGAAGGTTTTGTGGATTCCTGGGTGTCTATATAGGAGGTGTTTATATATTTCTCGTACCAGGTCTTTCTGACATTCTTCTGGGACCTATATCTTGTTGGTTTTTTCCGGTAAGTTGTCGTTATACTATTTGATTTTTTGATGTATGTCTGGTATTGTTTTTCGTATTGTTGCAATTTGGCGCGGACGTAGATATCCTTTTATTATGGTGTCGAATACCGCATAGTTAATCTTAATCATTTTTTCCTTAAGGTTTGGTCGTTTGCTAAGGGCGTCGGCCTTATTATTTTCTGAACTTTTGTAATAAATAATAACGAAATCATATTCGGTTAGCTTTTCGGCATAGCGAAGTTATCGTGTTATAAGTTTTTTGGTCGTAATGAACCGGGTAAGATTTTTGTAATCCGTATAAACCTTGACCTAATGTTAGTTGCTTTTAAGGAAGTATTTGAATTCGCGAAAGGTTTTAACAATAACTAGGAATTCTTTATCTGGGATGGCGTAACGTAATTCAGGTTCTTATAACTTATATAAAAAGAAAGTAACAGGGTGTAATATACCTTAATCGTTTCGTTATCCGATTATTACGCCCAAAGCATAGTCTGACGCGTCGGTTTCCAGCTTTATTGGGCGATTAGGATTATATATAATTAATATTGGCTAACTTATAATAACGCTTTTTAATTATTAAAAGGCTTCTTCCGTTTTAAGCGTTTATTAGAACTTTTGTTCTTTTCGCGTAAAAATATTAAGGGGTATCGTTATCCGGCTGAAATTTTTGATAAATTTTCGATAATAGTTGACAAATCCGAGAAAGGCTTGTACTTCTTTAACGGTGGTAGGTCGTGCCTAGTCGAGTATTGCAGCGATTTTCTTAGGGTTCATTTTGATATATTTAGAAGTGATAATGTGGCCTAGGTATTCCACTTTTTGAATATGGAATTAACTTTTTTCTGCGTTAACTAATAGGTTGGCACCTTAAAGTGCTTGTAATACTTTATGGACGTATTCCTTATGTTGGTCCTTGGTTTTTGAAAAAATGAGGATATCATCGAAATAGCAAACGACAAAGATATTAAGGTATTTTCGAAGTACATGGTTAACCATTCGTTGAAAAGTTGCAGGTACGTTAATTAATCCCATGGGGGTGATAAGGTATTCGTAAAGGCCGTATTTCGTCCGGAACGTTATTTTTCATTTATGATTTTTTTTGATTCAGATTAAGTTATATCCATCCCTTAAATCGAAGGCGGTAAACTATTAAGCTCCGTAAAAGCGATCCTTTATTTCATTAATTAAGGGTAACGGCATTCGATTTTTAATCGTAATATTGTTAAGCTGCCGGTAGTCCATAATTAGTCGTAATTTGCCGTTTTTTTTGGGTACAAAAAACATAAAATAATTAGCTGGTAACTTAAATAATCGAATCCATCCTTTTTTAAGTCGATTTTCCAGGTATTCTCTAAACGTATGTAGTTTTGCCTTATTAAGATTATAGATAAGATAAAACTTAATTAATTCTCCTTCCTTAAGGACAATTTCATAGTCCCATTCGCTATATTCTGGTAGCTTTATTTCAAGCTTTTTGTTAAACAATTTCTTATATTTATAATATTGTAATGGTACATTAATTAACTTTTCTGATTCTGGGCTTGGTTATTGTAGGTCGTTATTTAGTTGCCGTAATTTCGCTTTAATAGTAACAATAATGCGTCGAATTTTTTTGTGGTGCCCTTTTTTTTTCTTATGTCGTTTTCCTGTAGGTGGTAAGGTTTCTGTCGTATCCTTATGCCGACACTTATCGCCATTTTCGATCGAATGTTAAAATCTCTGTTTTTCTTTCTAGTACTTGTCGTTGGGCCGTAAAAGAAACTTTACCTGGCCAATTACCCAGTCGATTAAGAGGTTATACTAGCGTAACCATATTACTCCTAAAATCATGTCGTAATTCCCTAACGGTATAATGTCGAAATTAATAATTATATATTATCCTAAGGTAATAATATTAAAGTAATTAATCTTACGTATAACTTTTCCGTTATCATATAGGAATAGTTAACTTTCGGCGGTATTCGCAATGTAAAAATCCTTTTTGTATTTCCATAGTAATCTAAATCGGTTAACTACTTTAAGTATAATATAATTACCTCCTAAGGCTCCGCTGTCCACCATAACGGTGCACCAATATGTCTTAATTTGTATTTTCAATGTGATGGGGTTTTCTTCACCTCCTATTATTGTTAAAGCCCTTTTTGGAAATCCTTCTTACCTTCTCTAGGTTTCGCCTCCCCGCGGCTCTCCTATAGGGGGCTTGGTTCTTTTGGGGGTTGTTCTAATCGGTATGTTCGTCTCCGGAGGTTTTCCGTTTGGTCTCGGAGTTACTTGATAAGGTAATGTTATCGTTTAACTTGTAATTCTAGCGCATTAATGCGCGTTGCATATCGTTCGACGTCTTCTTATAGCTATATATTGCGGTCTTTCTACATCTTAATGTTTCCTTCCAATTGCAATATTTTTTTTTGCTTATCGTCGTATCTCCTAATCCCATTATGTAAATTATTTTTCCATAGCATAGGTGGCTTCCCAGGTAGGAATGTTTTCGTTAGTTCCCCACAAATCCTTGGTAACTTGCTCCAAGTCGGCCAAGATTCCTTTTCGTTCCTAAGGATCCATGGTAGTGGATAGCTAAAGGTATAAGTCTGCGATTAGCTATCGTGTGGCTAGGTTACGGCTTTCCAATGCTTTTTCGTCCCTTGGGTTATGCGTACACCACTTATAATGGCAAAAAGGGTCTTTTTAAGGGCATTATTCACCAAGGAGCTAACTCCATTTAGCTGTTTTATAATCGATATCTTCTTGTGTGCTAATAGTTCGGAAATATCAATACCATTATTCATCTTTCTTATTACTCCCTATCTTGTTTCGGAAGTCAAATCCTTCTTGGGCCATGCGCGTGATCCGTTGGTAAATAGATTATTTCCAAGCTTCGTAAGCTGGGTATGCTGGTTATCGATAATACATAACATATTTTCGTACATGTTAATCGGAAGTTCCGGGATAGATGGTTTCCGTCCAGCCTTAATATTTTCGTAACCATTTTTTTACTGCGTCCTAAGGTTCGAAAATAAGTTAACGTCGTACCATAACGACCGTTTTCCCCTTATTATCGGAGGGTTATCCCGTGGGCACGGGAATCCACGGTTTGTCTTGTTGTTTTTTCGGCGATCTGCATTCCTTAGCCCGATAACCGGTCTTGCCGCAATTCTAACATTTAATACGTTATTTATTTTATTTCTGAACAGCACCGATTTCCATAAATCCTGGTTCCGTTCCATAAGTTATATTTTGCCGCCTTGGGGTGCTGGTGTTAACATGGTGCCGTAACTTATTATCATTCTTCCCTTTAGCGTTGCGAATTCGCTAGGTATATTGTCGGTCGTTAATCTTGACAGCTATAACGATGTAATCAATTAAGCATTCGGGTCGATCTTCCTTGAACAATTCCTTTTGCACTTTTTTTTTAAGCCGTCAAAAAATTAAGCTATCAAAATTTCTTGGCCCTAATTAAACTTTAACGAAAGTTGAACGAATTTAATGCTATATCGAAAAGCAAATCCTTTCTGTCGCAACTGTTAAATGCTTATTTCCGCCTTATTTTTCTTATCCATTACTCCAAAAGCTTTTTGAAAAGCTTATTCGAAAACTTTATAATCGCTGTAAACTCGTACCACTTCCACATTTTGTTATTCCAAGGGTATCGTAACGTATTTTCGCATGGCGGGTTCGAACCAAATGGCTGCATATCCCGAAAGTCGTCCTGCTACGAACTTGATTCGTGCAGTTGGGGTAGTTAGTCGTATTGGAAAATACCCGAAATATGCTTGATATTATATAAAAAACAACTATAGCTTAATAAATGTTCCATCAAAGGGTTTAGGCTTAAAGGGTTTTAGAATTTCCCCAAGCTCCTTACTAAAGGCTAGTTAAATCGGTATTCCTCCAAAGACCTATTATAATTATCCTAGGAAAGTCCTAATTGCTTAAAAAGTTACAGTAAGCTCCGCGTTATCTCGTTCGAATTAACTAATGCGTTAATTTACAAGGTCCAAACGTCGAAAAACTTCTTCCTTGGTTAAGGCGGGAGTTTATTCCTCCTCGTCCGAGTCCATGTTGTTATCTTTAAGAACCTTATATGCGGGCTATTTGCTAGCAGATATATTATCGAGATATTGCTTAAAGTTTAACGGTACTACTAAATAAAAACTTTCAACGTATAACGGCTAGGCTAATTAACCAACTATTAAACCTAAGTTAACGGGTTTATGTTGGCAAAATACTGTAGGAATCTAAACAATAAAGTAACAAGGTAACTTAATCACGTTTCATAATACCAAAGGTACCTTAGGTAACGAAGTTGTATTAAAAGCTATTGTTATCTAACTATGTGGTAACGACCGTATATATCTTATTATAACTTCAGCTGGATTTATTAAATCCTCATAAATCCATGTCACGACTTCAACTGGATTCATTAAATCCTCATAAATCCATGTCACGTGACTAACCCACTTGGGTCCTGTTTTACGGTCTGCCAAAAGACCGTTTTCCGAGGTCCGACCAACTGTGTCATAACACGAAAGTTATATTCGTATTTGTGACGGCTAGGCTAATTAACCAACTATTAAACCTAAGTCGACGGGTTTATGTTAGTAGAGTACTGTAAGAAACTAAGCAATGAAGTAACTTAGTTACGTCTCGTAATATTAAAGGTGCTTTAGGTAACGAAGTTATATTACAAGCTGTCGCTATTTAACTAAAAGGATACAGGTATATATATTTTTTTTTTCGCTTTTTTGCGATCCGACGGAACAGTTCGGATCTTTTTGTTTAAGTATATACTAATCCGTTACGATCCGTCGAAGTAATTCGGATCCTTTTATTTAAGTGTATACTGTTCCCGTAACTGATCCACTTGGATCCTGTTTTAGTTTTAGTGCGACCATTTCCGCGAGCTTTATTGGCTCAACCGCAACACGATTTCCCTCTTTTTAGACTTTCGTCCCGAAAATTTTTGCCCGAGGTAAGTGTTTTTTAATTTTATCATATCTGGTCGTATTAATAAGTTTCGTAAATATCGCGTTCGTAAGGAGAAGGCGGTATTAAAGCGTAATCAAAAGGAAAAAAGAAAGGTGCTTGCTTGTTTTGTTATTAATTCTGGTTTTGAAGTTATGCTTTGTACTCCTTATTTTCGTATTGGGGACAAATACGTTATGTCCGATAACGTATTTCGTTGCGATAATTGCATTCGCAAAAAACGTTACTGCGATAATTTTGGTATTCCCTTATTTTTGTTAAATAATATTAATAACGAAATAAAGCGCCTTAAGTCCGAAAAATTATTTACTCGTTAATAGTTACGTAACATTCGGGGAGAGCTAAAAGTTATTTCGCGTTATTTGGATAAGATCTTATCTCGCCTGGATCGTTTTCGGACGTAATAGGAATTTCTTCGCAAAAAGGGAGTTAACATGGTTAACCGAGGACTTTAATCCTTGGATAAGTTGGAGGAATAGGAAAAGGCGGAGCGTCTGGCGGCCGAAAAATAACGTCTTGAGGTTTTTTTACTTATTTTTATTTCCGACTGGTCGTTACCCAAGGGGTTTTCTCCTAACTTTAATTGGGATTTTTTTTTGCGCGGTGCCGTTATTGGTAGAAGTTCTTTAACAGGCGTTAAGCGCCGATAAGATTTTTAGCAGGTTTCTAGGAGATTTTTGTATTAGGATAATTTTTTCATTTAACCCGATATTAAGTAAGTCCGTTTACTTTTCGTATATCTAAGATTTTTTCTGTTTTATATTTTTGTTCGTTTTTTATTTCCGTATCGTTTTGTTTGGTATATACTTTGATAATATTTGCAGCTGATTCGAGTAAGGATACGTGAAAAACTGGATAAAGTTTAACCTTAGGTGATAATTCTAATTGGTAGTTGTTATCTGAGATTTTTTTAACGATTTTGTATGGACCGATACATTTGAAGTTAAGTTTTTTATTTGGGCGTTTTGTTTAGATATTTTTAGTGGCTAGGTAAATCATTTATCCTTTTAAAAAGGTTGATTTTTTTAATTGTTTTTGGTTGTAATATTTCTTTATTTAATCGAGTACGAATTCGAGCTTTGTCTTTATTTCTTTATGTAATTATTTGATTTGCTTTAACGTAAGGATTGTTTTGACATTAAGGGAGGTTTTTTTTATGCTTTTTTATAAATTTCTGGGGTAAATCCAAAATTGGCTGTACTTAGTATTATTTTAATATTTTCATGATAACCGGTCTTATAGGTTATTTGAGTTAGTAGTAATTTTTTAACTTAATTGTTTTGTTTATAGTTAATGTAATATCGTAAATATGTTTTAAGTATTTGATTTTGTCGTTTCGTTTGGTTGTTTGTTTGTAGTCGAAACGCGTTAGATAATTTGTGATTTAAGCCGATTTGTGCTATTAGATTTTACCAAAACTTAAAAGTAAACGTCGTACCTTTATTTGAAATAATTTCGTACGGTAATCCGTATACGCTGAAGATATTTTTTAAAAAAATATATGCTATTTATTCGGCGTTTGTTTTTTTGTTATAAGGCAAAAAATAGGAAATTTTTGTAAATCTATCGATAATTATAAAAATGCTCTCGTAATATGTGCCCGTAATAGGGTTTTTTGATAGATGTAATTTGGTGATAAAGTTTATTATGATAAAATCCTATCGTCGTTCCGCGACTGGTAATGGTTATAGCTTTCCATAAGGTTTATATCTACGTGCTTTTGTTTTAGCGTACGTACCGTATTGTCGTATTACTTTTTGCATTATCTTCCTTATACCGGAGAAGCGGTAAAACCGTTATAGTCTTTCTAGTATCTTTCTAACACTTGGGTACCTATGTAAAACATGTTCGTATATTTTCCGCGTTAAGTGTTCTCGATATTTTTCGGGTACTTGTGTAAACCATAAGTCGTTTATATCTTGTACATATGTATTGAAATTTCGTATTACCTTGTGCATATTAGGTGGTATGGTCGTAATTGTAGCAATTTGTCATAGGCGTAAATGCCCTTTTGTAATAATATCGAATATTACATGGCTAACTTTAACTGCTTTTTTTTCAAAATCTAGTCGTTTATTAAGTATATCGACTTTGTTATTTTTTAAGCTTTTGCGATAAATAATAACGAAATCGTATTCCGCTAATTTCTTTACGTAACAAAATTATCGTACTATAAGTTTTTTGGTTATAGTAAACCGGGTAAGATTTTTATGATCCGTATAAACCTTAACCTAATGTCGGTTGCCTTTAAGGAAATGTCTAAATTCGCGAAATGCCTTAATAATAACTAAAAATTCTTTATCGGGAATAACGTAACGTAATTCGGGTTTTTGTAATTTGTAAAAAAAAAAAAGTAACGGGATGTAATATGCCTTAATTATTTCGTTATCCGATTATTGCGCTTAAAGCATAATTTAACGTATTTTTTTTTTAGCTTTATTAAGCGATTAAGATCGTATATAATTAATATTGGTTAATTGGTAATTAATTTTTTTATTTGTTGGAAAATCTTTTCCGTTTTTGGTATTTATTAAAACTTTTCCGTTTTCCGGATAAGTTTGTTTAGGAGTATTACTATTCGATTAAAGTTTTTAATAAACTTTCGATAGTAATTAGTAAATCCGAAAAAGGTTTATAGCTCCTTAATTATGGTAGGTTATGTTTAATTTTGTATTATAGCGATTTTCTTAAGGCTTATTTTGATATATTTGGGAGTAATAATATGGCCTAAATATTCCACCTTTTATGTGTGGAATTAGTTTTTTTTATGTTAATTAATAAGTTAGCGTTTTGAAATAACTGTAATATTTTGTAGATATATTCTTTATGTTATTCCTTAGTTTTCGAAAAGATACGGATATTATTAAGGTAACATATTACAAAAATGTTAAAATATTTTCGAAAAACGTCGTTAACTATACGCTAAAAGGTAACAAATATATTAATTAATCTTATAAAAGTAATAAGGTATTCGTAATGGCCATATTTAATTCGAAAAGTTATTTTCCATTTATAACCTTTTTTGATCCGAATTAAATTTTACTTATTTTTAAGGTCGAAAGTAATAAATTATTAGGATTTATAGAAACGATCCTTTATTTTATTAATTAATAGTAATAGTATTTAATCTTTAATAATAATATTATTAAACTGTTAATAATCTATAACTAGCCGTAACTTACCGTTTTTTTTAGGTATAAAGAATAGAGGGTAGTTAATTAATAATTTGGATAACCGAATCCATCCTTTTTTAAGTCGGTTTCCCAGATATTTTTTGAATGCGTGTAATTTTGTTTTATTAAGATTATAAATGGGATAAAACTTGGTAAATGTTTTTTTAGGATAATTTTATAATCCTATTCGTTATATTTAGGTAATTTTATTTCGAATTTTTTAATGAATACTTTTTTGTATTTATAATATTGCGGTAATATATTAATTAGTTTTTTAATTTTCGGGTTGATTGTTATAAATCGTTATTTAGTTGTTGTAATTTTGCTTTGATGGTGGTAATAATACGTCGTATTCGTTTATGGTGCTTATTTTTCTTTTTGTATTGTGTTTTTATGGGTGGTAAGGTTTTTGTCATATCCTTATGCCGGTATTTGTCGTTATTTTCGATCGAATGTTAAGATTTTTGTTGTTCTTTTTTATATTTATCGTTAGGTTATGAAATAAATTTTACCTGGTTAATTACTTAATGGATTAAAAGGTTGTACTAATGTAATTATGCTATTCCTAAGATTATGTTATAATTTTTTAACAGTACGATATTAAAGTTGATTATTATATATTTTCTCAAGGCAAAAGTATCTAAGTAATTAATTTCGCGTGTGATTTTTTTATTATCGTAAAACAAAGTTAACCTTCGGCGGTGTTCGTAATATAAGGGTTTTTCTTATATTTCTATAGTAATATAAGTCGGTTAATTACTTTAGGTGTAATATAGTTACTTTTTAAAGCTTCGCTGTTTACCATGGCGGTATACCAGTATGTTCCAATTCGTAATTTCAAAATAATGGGATATTTATTTTTTCTTATTATTATTAAAACCTTTTTTGGGAGCTTTCGTTAATTTCGCTAGGCCTTAATATTTTGCGGCCCTTTTACAGGTAGTTTTCCTCGTTTGAGTATTGTTCGGATCGGCGTATTTATCTGCCTAGATTATCCGTTCGATTCCGTAACTGTCGAATAACATGTCGTTATTATTCGGCTTATGCTTTTAGTTGGTAAATGCGTGCTTTATATCTGCTTGTTTTATGCTGAAGTTGAGTAATTCGGCTTTTCTATAGCTCGATCGTTTTTTCCAATTAAAGCGTTTTTTCTGTTTGTTGTCGTATTTTTTTATCTTATTAAGTAAATTGTTTTTTTATAGCGTGGACCGTATTCCAAGTGGGCGTGTTTTCATTATTTCCCCATAATTTTTTGGTAAGTTGGGTAAGTTTTGTAGTAATTCTTTTTTTTTTTTCAGGGTCCGTAGTAACAGCTATTTCAAGATGGAGGTTAGCGATTTGTTATCGGATGGCCAAATTAAGTCCTTCTAAGGCTGCTTCGTTTTTTGGATCATGAGTACACCATTCGTAATGACAGAAGGGGTTTTTTTGTGGGCATTGTTTTCCTAAGGGCCAGCTCCATAAGGCCGTTTTCTAGTCGATCTTTTCCCGAGGACAAATGGTACAGAGGTGTTAGTATTATTATTCGTCGCATTTGTTTCTTCCAGTTCTGTTTGGGAAATCGAATCCTTCCCTGGCCATTCGCGTGATGCGTTTATAAATAGATCGTTTCCATTCCTCGTGACTAAGGCATTGTTGTCGTTTACATAAAAGTGCGTCTTTTCTCCCGTGCTAATTTGGGGTACCAGGACAAATTGCTTCCGTCTATCCTTAATATTCCTCTAGCCATTCCTTCATTGTTCAGGACAGTCGCCGTTAGTGTTTTTTTTTTTTTTGTTGCGTTCGCGAGATGGGTTGTATGAGCCCAAGTTGTTGTGTTTGTTCAAAATGTTGTTGTACTCCAGCTTAAGAAAGTTTCTTGGCTTCTTTTTAACCTTGCTGTATTTCCTGACTGGGGGGTCCTGCGCTGCTTTCTCCTCGACGTATCCTGGCAAAAATCTTGCCTTTTTTATGGTTTGGCGGTTGTCCGGTGGGTACTGGGGTCCATAATTTGTCTTAACGTGGTTTCTTAGGTGATCGACACTCGGGGGCCTTATGGCTTATCTTGCCGCAATTCCAGCATTCGATTCGTCATTTGTTTTATCGTTGGACCGAACTGATCTCCATAGGTCCAGGTTCCGTCCTATGAGATGTATTCTGTCGTCGTGGTGCGCCAGTGTTGGCGTTATAACGTAATTTGTTGTCGTATTTTCCTTTGGCGTTGTAAATTCGCTAGGCGTATTGTCGGTCGTCAATTTTTACTGCCATTGCAATGTAATCGGTCAAGTACTGTGGTCGATTTTCCTTAAATAACTTTTCTTGGACTTTTTTTTTTAAGCCGTCAAAAAATCGGGCCATTAGTGCCTTTTGTCCTTAATTAAGTTTTGAAAAAAGTTATATCAATTCGCTGCCATAGCTAGAGGCAAATCCTTTTTATCGTAACTGCTAAATTTTGATCTTTGCCTTTATCTTTTCCTTTATTGTTTTAAAGGTTTTTAAAAAGGTTTGCTCGAATTTCTCGTAATTACTATAAACCTATACTATTTTTAGATTTTGTTGTTTTAAGGGCACCGTAACGTATTCTCTTATGGCAGGTTCAAACCAGGTAGCAACATGGCCTGAAAGTCGTCCGGCGGCAAACTTAACTCGCGAAATAGGTATGGCCAGTCGAATTGGGAAATATCCGAAATACGAGCGACATTAAGTAAGGAACAGCTATAATTTAATAGATGTTCCATCAAAAGGTTTAAGCTTAAGGGGCTTTAACATTTCTCTTAGCTCCTTGCTGGATGCCATCTAGATAAGTTAACCCATATTAACAGGTCCTTTACTAGGAGCTTGCCGTATTTATTCGAAAAGTGCCTAAATGGCTTAAAATATCAAGGTAAGCTCCGAATTATCTTGCTCAAGTTGAAAAATACGTTAATTCACAAAGTCCAATCGTCGAAGGACTTCTTCCTTAGTTAAAAAGGGCGATTGCTTTTCCTTATCCAAATCCATATTATTATCTTTAAAAACCTCATAAGCGGGCTGCTTGCTAGTAAACATATTATCGAGATATTGCTCAGAATTTAACGGTATTACTGAATAAAAACTTGCAACGTATAACGGCTAGGCTAATTAACTAATCATTAAACCTAAGTCGACGAGTTTATGTTAGCAAAGTACTGTAAGAAACTAAGCAATGAAATAACTTAATTACGTCTCGTAATACCCAAGGTACTTTAGGTAACGAAGTTATATTGCAAGCTGTCGTTATTTAACTAAAAGGACATAAATGTATATATCCCTTTTTCGTTTTTTTGCGATCCGATGGAACAGTTCGGATCTTTTTGTTTAAGTCCATATTAATCCGTTGCGATCCGTCGGAACAGTTCGGATCTTTTTGTTTAAGTGCATACTGTTCCCGTAACTAATCTACTTAGATCCTGTTTTGGTCCTAGTGCGACCATTTCTGCGAGCTTCACTGGCTGAACCGTAACAGTATTCGCCTTATAATTTTTTGTTACTATAATTAATAACGCGTTAATTAATTAAATTCCGCGAATTATTCCTAAATATTCTTAAATAATAACTATTAATATATTGTTTAAATTGCTACGAATTAATAATGTAAATAACGTTCCGTATTTTGTTAAGTTATTTTTTCGAGGGCTTATTATTAACAGTAACATTAATAATATTAAGGAATTGCGTTCGTATATTTAGGGGTTTCGGCTAAAAGGTTTTAATTAAAGTATTTTTACGATCGATATATTTTAAGTCGGCTTCGTTTTCGGCAGGGGTAACTTCGGGAGCAGCTTTAGAAGCAGTTTCGGAAGCAACTTTGGGTGTAGTTTTGGAAATAACTTCGGAAATAGCTTTGGAGGTAGTCTCGGAGGTAGCTTTAAAGGGCTCGGTTAGGATAGCTTTAGGGGCGCTTCCCGTATCCCCTTTTATATCCGTGATAACCTTAATTTCGAATCCTTTAAGGTTTTCAACTTCGGAAACAACTATCCGCCGCCTACCCTTCCTTTTATTTTTCGAAACGGTTTTCGTGGTAACTAATCGCTTACTAACAGCTGCTTTATAAGTGTTATTGTCCCGGGTATTAAAAAAAGTAGCTCGGCGTTTTTCGACAACGTTAGCTACCTTCGTAAGCGGTTTACAAACCCTTTTCGGAGCTATCGTAAGGTTAACCCCTAGAAATATTTCGAAATGTTCGTTCGCAGTTGTGTCGATTCGGATTAACCTTAAAAAAACCGCGTACGGCCAGATAGTTTAAGAGGGATTCTGTTATGACCCTACAGGAGGGAGGTCTCGGAAACGGTCCCTCTAGACCGAAATAGGATCCAAGTGGATTAAGTCACGTAATGGATCACCAACTTACCAGGAGTAATCCAGTAAGTAGGATTATTAACTTACTAGGAGTGATTTAGTAAGTGGGATTACCAACTTATTAGGAGTGATCCAGTAAGTTACGATAAATATATACGTTCGTTATTTCTTAGGTAAATAATAACGGCTTGTAATATAATTTCGTTACCTAAAACGTTTTTGGTATTACGAAATGTAATTAAGTTATTTATTGCTTAATTTTTTATAATATATTGTTAATATAAACGCATCGATTTAGGTTTAATAATTAGTTAATTAACTTAGCCGTTATACGTTACAAACTTTAATTTAGTAATATCGTTAGATTTTGAGTAATATTTCGATAATATGTTTATTAGTAAGTAACCCGTTTATAAGGTTCCTGAATAAAATAATATGGATTTAAATAAGGAAGAGCACATGTTTTTTTTGATTAAAAAAGAAGTTTTTCGACGTTTAGATTTTGTAAATTAACGTATTATTTAATTCGAAAGAAATAATGCGGAGCTTATTATAACGCTTTAGGTTATTCGGATTTTTTTAAAATAAGTACGATAAATATTTGGAAAAGTGCTTACCTAGGTAGCTTTTAGTAAGGAATTAGGAGAAATGTCAAACCCTTTTAAACAAGAACCTTTCGATAAAACGTTTATTAAATTATAGTTGTTTTTTATTTAATGCCGTTAGTATTTTGGATAGTTTTTGGTCCGATTTGTTATTTTTACGGTACGAGTTGAATTTGCGGCCGGACGATTTTTAGGTTATGCGGTTATTTGGTTTAAACCTGTCATGAGAAAATACGTTATAATGCTTTTGGAATAATAAAATCCGGAAGTGGTACGAATTTACAGCGATTATAAGACGTTTGAACAAATTTTTTAGAAAATTTTTGAAATGGTAAACGAAAAGGCGAGAGCCGAAATGAAGATTTAATAGTTACGATAAAAAGGATTTGCCTTTAAGTATGGCAACGAGTTAATTTAGCTTTTTTCGAAATTAAATTAGGAATAAGAAATATTGATGGTATAATTTTTCGACGGTCTTAAGAAAAAATTTTAGGAAAAGTTGTTTAAAAAAAAACGACCGCAGTATTTGACCGATTATATGGTTAAGGCCGTAGAAATTGATGATCGGCAGTATACCTGGCGAACTCGTTATACCAAAAGAAAAAATGATAGTAAATTATGTTATAACGTAAATATTACCGTATTTAAATGATAAAACATATTATATAAAACCGAATTAGGATTCATGGAGATCGGCGTTATTTAGAAACAAAATAAATAATATATTAAATGCTAGAATTACGGCAAGATAGATTATAAGGTTAAGGAATATAAATTATTTAAAAACCCTTAAGAAAATAAATTATAAATTTTGATACTTATTAAATAACATTTAGATAATATAAAAGGAAAGATAGTTGTTATAATACATTACGGAATTATTATAATTAAACTTTTGGATAAAGTAAAAAAGTGGTTATAAGAACATTAAGGATGGATAAAAGTAATTTACCCCGGTACTCCAAACCGATATGCGTAAAGATATGCCTTCCACTATTGGCGATAGCAATATTCAAATTATGAAATATGGAAGTAGTTTATTTATAAACGTATCGTCCATATAATTAAAAAAAAATTGATTTTTTTAATTAAATTGGCCGAAATAAGTAAGACGAATGATAGTATCATTATTTTCGTATTATTGGCTTTTAAGAAGAAATCGATTAAAAGGTAACATTTTACAGTTAGCTCCCAAAAAACGATATCTAGAAAAGGACCTTTTTTATTACTTTAACGAATGTAATTACTTATTAAAGAAAGGGAAGGACGTTTTGGAAGGACGCGACTTATTTATACGATAATAAATCGCAGATTTTTATTTTTAATTATTTATTATTATAAACCCTTTAAGAAAAAAAAGTATCTTGATAAATTTCGAATAAGTTACTTAAGAATTATAGGGAACGGATAAAAATACCCTTACGTGGTAAGTAATATATGTTATAAAAAATAATTTATATAGTAAAATTAAGAAATGCGATAATAAGCAGAAAAGATATTTTAATTGGAAAGAATAATGGAAATACAAAAGTTTCGAACAATATAATACTATAAGGATATAAAACGGTATGTAGTCCGTATTAATAAGTTAAAATAGCGAACCGAGTAATAACGATATATTATTAAATAATTACAAGATTAGATTAACGATTTGAGAAAACAAATGCGATAAGTCGAATAAAATTACTTAAAAAAATTAAGCCCCTTATAAGAAAGCCGCGGGAAGGCGAAACCTTAAAAAGTTAGCAAGAATTTTTAATAAAGGTTTTAATAGTAATAAGAAACGACGAAAATCCCGTTATTTTGAAATTACAAATTAGGATATATTGGTATACCGTTATAGTAAATAACGAAGTTTTAAGAGGTAATTATATTATACTTAAAGTAATTAATCGATTTAGATTATTATAGAGATATAAGAAGGATTTTTATATCGCGAATACCGCCGAAAGTTAATTATTTTTTTAGGATAATAGGAAAGTTATATGCGAAATTAATTACCTTGAAACTTTTGCTTTGGAAAAAAACATAATTATCGATTTCGATATCGTACCGTTAGGGAATTATGATATGATTTTAGAGATAATATGGTTATATTAATATAATCCTTTAATCGATTAGGTAATTAGCTAGGTGAAGTTTTTTTTACGACCTAGCGATAAGTACCAAAAAAAAATAACGGAAATTTTAATATTTGATCGAAAATAGCGATAAATGCCGGCATAAGGATATAATAAAAACTTTATTACCTATAGGAAAACGATATATAAAAAAGAAGGGTACCATAAAAGAATTTAAAGTATTATTGTTATTATTAAAGCAAAATTACGGCAACTAAATAACGACTTATAATAACCAGCCCTGGAATTAAAAAATTAATTAATACATTACTATAATATTATAAATATAAAAAATTATTTAACAAAAAATTTGAAACGAAATTACCAGAATATAACGAATGAGATTATGAAATTATCCTTAAAAAAGGAATATCGATTAAGTTTTATTTTATTTATAACTTTAACGAGGTAAAATTATACGTATTAAAAGAATATTTAGAAAATCGGCTTAAAAAGAATAAATTCGATTATTTAAGTTATTAGTTGGTTACTTTATATTTTTCGTACTTAAAAAGAACGGCAAATTACGATTAGTTGTAAATTACCGATAACTTAAAAGTATTATTGTTAAAAACCGAATGTTATTGCTTTTAATTAATGAAATAAAAAATCGTTTTTACGGAGCTTAATAGTTTATTACCTTTAATTTTAAAGATGGATATAATTTAATTCGGATAAAAAAAGTTACGAATAAACAACGGCGTTTCGAACAAAGTACGGTTTTTACCAGTATTTTGTTGTTTTTATGGGATTTACTAACGTACCCGTTACTTTTTAACGCATGGTTAATTACGTTTTTAAAAAATATTTTGACATTTTTGTAATATGTTACCTCGACGATATACTTATTTTCTCAGAAATTAAGGAATAATACGAGGAATAAGTTAATAAGGTATTATAATTATTTCAAAACGTTAATTTGTTAATTAACGTAAAAAAAAGTTAATTTTATATATAAGAAGTGAAATATTTAAGTTATATTATTATTTTTGGATATATTAAAATGGACCTTAAAAAACTTGCTGCAATATTTAATTAGGTATAGCTTATTACAATTAAAGAAATATAAGCCTTTTTCGGATTCGTTAATTATTATCGAAAGTTTATTAAGAATTTCAACCGGATAATAATATTTTTTAATACGTTTATATAAAAAAGAAAAAAGTTTTAATAAATATTAAGAAATATTAAAAAAAACTTTTTAATAATTTAAAGAAATAATTATAAGTAAATTAATATTAATTATGTACGATCCGAATCCTTTAATAAAGTTAAAAACCGATACGTTAAATTATATTTTGGGAATAATAATCGGATAATGAAATAAGTAAGGTATTTTATATTTTGTTACTTTTTTTTCTTTTAAGTTGTAAAGATTTAAATTACGTTATGCTATTTTTAATAAAAAGTTTTCGGTTATTATTAAGGTATTTCGCGAATTTAAATATTTTTTTAAAAGTAATTAATATTAAGTTAAAGTTTATACGGATTATAAAAATTTTATCCGATTTATTACAATTAAAAAATTTACAATACGATAATTTCGTTATGCAAAAAAATTAACGGAATACGATTTTATTATTATATATCGTAAGGGCTTGGAAAACGGAAAAGCCGACGTATTTAGCAAACGACCAAATTTGGAAAAGAAAATAGTTAAAATTAAATACGTAATTTTTAAAACTATAACGTAAGAATATTTACGCTTACGTTAAATCGTAACAATTTAAGCAGCATTTTAAGATATATACCAAAAAATTAAAATATATAATAATAACTTATTAGAAAAAACTAACAAAATACAGCTTTTAAAAAAATGTATAAAAAACGTAATTTAGAAAGTTCGGCGATAATGCGACGTTTGTAATAAGGTAAAAGCGCGACGATATAAGCCTTACAGGGAGTTATAACCGTTATTAATTACGGAACGATCGTAGGATTTTATTATTATGGATTTTATCATTAAATTTTTTTGGTTAAAAAACCTTGTTACGAATATATATTATAATAATATTTTCGGAATCGTTAACTGATTTATAAATTTTTTTATTTTTTACATTATAATAAAAATATAAACGCCGAATAAATGGTATATATTTTTTTCAGAAATATTTTTAACGTATATAGATTACCGTACGAAATTATCTTAGATAAAGGAGTTACGTTTACTTCTAAGTTTTGGCAAAACTTAATGGCCTAAATCGGTTTAAACTATAAATTATTTAATACGTTTCGATTTTAAAAGAACGGATAAATAAAACGATAAAACTAAACGTTTAAGATATATTTACAATGTTATATTAATTATAAACAAAATAACTAAGTTAAAAACTTACTAATAGCTTAAATTATTTATAATACCAGCTATTACGAAATTATTAAAATTACCCTAATTATAACTAACTTCGGGCTTACCTTAAAAGTTTATAAAAGATTACAAAAAAAGGATTATTTAAAATTAAAATAATTCTTACGTTAAAATAACTTAAATAACTACATTAAAAAATAAAGATAAAATTCGAATTCGTACGTAATTAAATAAAGAAATATTATAACCAAAAACGATTAAAAGGATTAATTTTTTTAAAGGGAAAGATAATTTACTTAATTACCAAAAATATCCAAATAAAACGCTTAAGCAAAAAACTTAACTTTAAGTATATCGGCTTTTATAAAATTATTAAGAAAATTTCAAATAGAAATTATTAGTTAGATTTATTACGTAAGGTTAAATTTTATCCAGTTTTTTATATATCCTTGCTCGAATTAATTAAAGATATTATTAAAGTATATATTAAATAAAATTATATCGAAGGAAAAAAGGAATAAAAGTACGAGGCAGAAAAGATTTTGGATACAAAAAAAATCGACGGACTTACTTAATATCTAGTCAAATGGAAAAATTATACAAATTCCGAAACTTTTTGGGAACCCGTTAAAAATTTATTTAGGGCCTAGCGCCTACTGAAAAACTTTTACTAATAACGTTTAAAGTATCAGAAATAATAATATTTTAATTAATATTCGATAATGATCCGTAATTTAAGGTGTTTTAATTAATTATATTTAAATTATTCGAAATTTGGACAATTATTATAAAGGAAGATTCTTTTTTTTTATTCGTTTAATAACTAAAGGGCACGATTAATTAATTTCGTACCTTTGGATTAATGATATTGCCGTTACCTGCGTATACGGGAAAAACGCGTTAAAGATTTGGTTAAAGTTTATTTAATAACTAATTTTTCTTTTTTTAAACGATAAGCTTCCGTTACGTAACGATTGATTATAGTAACGGGAATACCGGTATTATCATAGGAACGACCACGGCGAACGTATTCCCGATAACGAAAAACCCCTTTTATCATTTTGCATTAAAGGTATTGCGTAAAATAAAAAGAATAAGGTATGGCGTTAAAACTTTTTACGTTAATTAAGTTAATTAACGCTAAACGCTGAACGGTTTTGGAGGATTGACGTTTAGAAATACGGGAAAATATAACGAAAACACGTACGAAAGGATTTACCAGAAAAAGTAAAATTTTAAGGGTAAAATTTGTGGAGAGGAAAGATCGTATTACGACCTTATAAAAAGGAGGTTTCGGAAACGGTCCTTTTAAACCGAAATAGGATTTAAGTAGATTAAGTTACGTAATGGATTACTAATTTATTAGGAGTGATTTAGTAAATGGGATTACTAACTTATTAGAAATAATCCAATAAGTTACGATAGATATATACGTTCGTTACTTTTTAGGTAAATAATGACAGTTTGTAATATAATTTCGTTACCTAAGAAGTTTTTGGTATTACGAGATGTGATTAAGTTATTTATTGTTTAGTTTCTTATAGTACTTTGCCAATATAAACCCGTCGACTTAGGTTTAATAGTTGGTTAATTAGCCTAGCCGTCACAGATTCGGCTAGGTTGGCCGGGTTTTCGTAATACGGAACGCAAAACAAAGCGCAAAATTAAAAAACTTACTAACAAAAAAATCACGCATAAAAAACCATCGCGAAAGCTTCATTTGCTGTTATTATGGCTATTATTATGGCTGCTATTATATTATTGTCAAAGGACTACATACGTTCTGAAGGAGCCTATACAAAAAAGGGTGTGTAATTCAAAAGCTAAGTGGGGCGGGGACACTCTGATTCGAAAGGACAGTACGGCTGCACCTTAGCCATAGCGCCACCAGGGCAAAAGATCGGTAGAATGATCGCAATTGTGGCAATCACTCTTGGTGCTACAGCTGTATCAATGTTGGTTATACTACTCTGTAGGCCAATGGATAGTAGCCGTTTGCTGGCTCAACCATGGCCAGCTAGAGTATATCGCTAGGACGATCAAACACGAATTCGATTGGTTGCAACATACAACAGTTCCCGGTTCTATTTATAACAGTCGCAGTTAACAGAGTGACCGTTGAATCGGGCATGATTCATTTGATGAAAAGGAGAATACGTGAAAAATCAGCGTATATTACATGGCTAAAATAAGAAGACCAGCATTTGAACGAGAAACTCTGGAGTACCGTCTGACGGCAGACTGGGAGTACATAGGAAAAATGCAACGCGCTGATCAAGCGATAGGAGACATACAGCCTCTATACATCCTGCCCCTATAGACCCCGCCCCAACGCACCGTTCAGTAGTGATAATGACACCTAATCCTTCTTAGTTACCGTTAAGGGGGGCTGTGATTATGCTGAGAAGGCCTTCAACCGTCTCCTGAAGACTGGGTTCGCCTGGAGCTCTGCAGTAGTCCGAGTAACACAGCAATGATTTTGCGTACCCGCAAATATACCTCCAGGTATCTGTGAGACCCTGCGTCACGCACTGAAGCATGTAGCTGAAGAAGAAGTGTATATTGACGGTTGCATGACCTCTAGAAAGTCTTCTCTAGAAAGTGAAGGTAGTGAACCCTCCTTAACTACACGTAGACACAGCTGTAGCTGAGAGAAAAAGGAACCCGGGGTGCATGACGTTATTTCCCTTTAGTAGCTGATCAAACAGAGCCAAGGGTTAGCTGTTTGATTGACTTCAGCTGGGTCTGACAGTATCACAAGCCTTATCATCCGCCCCGGTCGATTCGCAGTAGCCAAGCTTGATACCGGTAGACTTAACAATGGCATCCGCGCGGCCATTGCCTGTCGGGACATAGGATAATGTGTCCTCGCATCTCGAGTTATACGAGTTGGGCGTATCGACGCGGTTCTTCACGTCTACACCGTTGTGAGAACAGGCTGTTGCGCTATAGATGTCTTGACCGATTGTTCCGATGGCACTGCTGTCACAGGCCTCCTCATATTCACCTCCGAGACCTGTGGTGCAGGAGCCTTCCCAGATCATCCAGTTAGCGCGCGCGCCGATGGTGAGGCTGGCGATGGTTGCAAGTGTAAATGCGTTGAACAGCATCGTTGGTGATGATGGGTTCGCGATATGAACGCTTGGTTGGATTGGTAAAGGAGGTCCTGGTGGCGGGGACTTATAGGAGTGGAGTTCTAGCTTTAGCGAAAGAGGTAGTTGTCGATTGTTTGAAGATTGCTTTGGGCGACGGTATAGTGGGGAGACGTAAATTTATAACTTTTGCATCCGACATGGTGCTATCGGGATCGCGTTTCTAGTGCTTCCCTAGCATCACCACTCGTATGGAACAGAGTATGACCGTATTACAAAGAGTGATCACGTCAGTCTTATGCCAATTTAGGGCGCATGCAGTGCACTACTTGCCTATGGGCTTGGTCTCATCGACGTGGTCGAGAGTGCCGCCCATACCCAAGATCCATACTTTGCCAGGGTTGCTAGGAATCTTGTGGTTGTAGAGGAAGGTTGACGGGAACCCGGGATCGAAAGGAATGGCGTTCTCAATCTCCTCGATCTCCTCGTCCGACAGCTTGATCGTGATGGCCCCGATATTCGCCTTCAAGTGCTCGACGGAGCGGCCGCCGACTATGGGGAACACATAGGGAGCCTTGCTGGTAACGTAGGCCTGGGCAATGCTGGTGATGGCGGTGTTTCTGCGCTTGGCAATAACTTCGAGGGCCTTGCTAACCTGGATCTCGCTCTCACTGGGCTCCACGTTGCGACCTTCCTTCTTTTTCTGCTCCAACTGCTCGGTGGTCCTGAAGTTACCACCGCCCAAGGAACCCCATGGAGCAAGGGCCATGCCTTCCGCGCGGGCCATCGGGATGATCTCGCGTTCGAAATCGCGGGTAGCCGCATTCCATTTGCCCTGATAGACGCTGAACTGGCGGAGCCCGTGGTTGCGCGCGTACTCGTTGGCCTTGCTGACAACCCACGCGGGGGTGTCACTGATTCCCAAGTACAGCACCTTCCCAGAGGTGACAAGGTGGTTAAGCGACTGCATTACCTCTGGGATGGAGGTGGAGTGATCCCACCAGTGCACGTAGAGCTAATGAAGTCTAAGCTACCCGTATTTTCACGATGAGGGGTAGACAAAGTAATCAAGAAAAGGCGTACCAGGTCGATGTAGTCAGTCTGCAGCTTTTTCAAGCTAGCTTCAACCGAAACGTGCAAGCTCTTAGAGCCATTTCCCGTGAAGTTCACCATGATCTCACCGTCGACGTTCCGGCCGGCGTGGAAATTAGTCGTATACTTTGTAGCGATAACCATCTGGTCCCGATTGCCGCGCTTCTTCATCCATTCGCCAATCCACGTCTCGGATTGCTCCTTCTGGTAATTATTGGAGGTGTCGATAAAGTTGCCGCCTTGGCTGTAAAAGTAGTCCAGGATATCTTCAGTCATCTTCTGGTCGCAAGAACCCACTGTGGCGCTCGCCGTCAGCGTTTGTCACCCTCGAACGGTGACCAGCCAGCAAGAACAGCAATGGCCATCATCTGTGCCAGATGTGGCGGGGGGTTAGAGAGGGGAATAGACTAACTGTAGGCTTTCCAGGCGTCGCCAAAGTTCATGCTGCCCAAGCATAGTGGGCTAACCCAAACCGAAGCAGTGGGAGCGAGTAGGCGATAGCGCGCGAGAGGGGTTTTGGCCGGAGGGGCCATCGGCAGCGCCACCGTGAGCGACATGGTGGATGGGACAGTATAAGTGTAGGTACTGGATACGAAGTCTCGGGAAAGCCTAAGAATATAGTGAAGACTGGGTGTTGCGTTTGGGAAACGCGCTAGTCGGGACAGGATATTGAATGTTGGGCAGTAGAGGGTGCAAGATGTAGGATGCAATAGTAAGCTGGAGGAGGAACAGGTACGACTTATAAAGCAATACATCTACTAAACAGCGTGCACTATATTCTGCGGGGACGGCTGGAAGGAAGTAGGATTGCCATTGAGTGCATGAATCCCTACCGCTGTTTGTAATGTCCGGTAGGTGATTAGATAAAGCCGAAAAGACAATACCACCCTGCGGCGCTGCTGCTTGAAATATCATGCAGTTCTCGATAAAGGTCAAAGAACTTGAGTGGTCCGGGTTGTGCTTGTCTCCGAGCCAAGACACCGGCAGTCACCGATATAGTCTAAGTCCGATGTTAAGTCCTATGGCCTAACTATTGCCAACGCATCCTAGGACTGTTGCTTATGCCATGCGGAAAGGACATCTTTCCGAATATATGTTGTCGTTAAGCGTTGTCCTAGGTCAATAACGTGCATCTCGACAATTGCAGCTGCCGGGGGACGAGAGGAGAGTGATCCGGGCGGCGATTAACCCTCATTCGAGAAGACGTCAGATCCGGCAAATGATAGAGACGGCAGGAGATAGGAGACATAAATACGGCCTTCATCTGGGACAAGGGAGGGTAGTCTTAATATTTCTGTGCGGTGAACAAGTGTTGGGAAGACAGCGATGGCAGATGCAGTTGCTGAGTCAATTAAGCGATTTCCCCTCGCTACAGATCATATTACCAGGACGCTTACAGACTTTTGTCAAGGATAGGTAAGGTAATTGTTAACTCCCATACCTTACGAAGAGCATAGGAGCCTGACAAGCTACATAAAATAGATACACAGACGTGTTCTCCATCTGGTTTCCCCTACCCTAACCTCCATCCCAACACCTCCAGGGACGTATGCAATGATATAATATGCTTGCCAAATGGCCAACACATGCTCCACTAATAACACGAAACGCCAGTCAGTATGCATGGAACCATCCGCTATGCAATGCAAACCCTAATTGCCAATAATAATCCAATGCGCCTATCCTATGAAGTCTAATATCCTCCTGTCGCGCCGAAAACACAATGTTTTGCGCGAAGATTAATGGCGTATGGACCGCAGTTGGGTGTAACTACTATGCATACGGATCTGTTGGCCGACGGTGAACTTTTGGCCATCGTAGCATGTGTCATCAGCGTAGTCCATGTAGTTATCAGCATTGTCGATGCCCCTCCGACCCGGACACGAGTTTTGCGGAGTCGCGGGGCAACCGAAGACGGGCGTGGACTGGGGGGGGGTATCGTCGATCCTGTCGCCGGCTCCGTCGCAGTCGCCGTCGCCCCAGGGATGGAGCAGGCCGAGCCAGTGCCCGGTCTCGTGCACGGCGGTGAAGCCGACGTTGTAGCGGTTCCTGTCGCCGCCCGGCATGGTGCCCGCGGCGACGTGGCACCCGTCCCGCCACAGCTCCTCGGCCGGGTAGTTTGCCCGTGGCAAGGTGCAGACGCCGTTGAGCCCGTCCCCTAAGCTGGTGTAGAGCCAGATGTTCAGCTCGCCGTAGCCCCCCTTGCGGGTCGCTTTCAGGTAGTCCAAGCGATACTGATCCGCCTCCGGATCTCTGAAGAACGAAGTGTTGAAATTTGCGAGTCTGCTATCCGTGACCCGGTCCATGGTTATCAATGTGAATTGTATGCCGTAAGGTCCATACGCCTGGTTCATCACGTCGAACTGGGCTCTCAGACTCTCGGTGGTTATAGACTCCGAATCGGCATCAGGGTCGAGGACACCGTGCAGGTGGATGGGGATGTTGATTGTCTGTTGCTGAATCCGTATTGAAGTTCGCGAGGCTATCTCAAACGCTCGTAACGAGTCTAGGTCCTTGGATGTTTGTTCGGAAGGCGCGCCGATACCGCACCAGGAATGAGGACCAGTAGAATCAGCCAGGCCTAAAGGTGCGAGACCTATAGCGGTGAGGATGTGCTTTATCTGCATTCTTGATAAAGACGAGAGATAACGAATGCTGTCTGGGTATGGAAAGAGTGCCTTTGACCTGAGTGTTTCGAGAGACGAAGCGCGGTGCTGCCCGAGTCCGACTCCCCAGGCACTGATCGTCAAAGAGTCTTTATACGTGATGCGGCTATAGCTCGACATTGTTGCGAGCCGGGGCGGCCAATCCTTAACTACTGAGGTTGCGGCGGAGACGCATCGTGCTCTTTGCTCACAATGACCGCTAATGCCAAGTCGGCCTGTGGAAGTCACCAGAACCTCGTCCAATCAGTTCATACCTCGCTCAGCCCAAGACAGTGAGGCGAGACACGTCTGGTGCGCTTCCGGATTGGTCTTCTGCCGCGGAGCCGCGCGCAGTCTCATGTATTTCGGGTCAGCGTATGTCACGGGCCGTTTGCCAAGGCCCCATCGAATCTGAGGGCGCTTCCGAGGCCTCTGTGGATCACGAGGCCAATGGAGCGGAAACTGTGGCAATTCCTTATGATTGGGAAACAAGAGGAAGGTTTAGTTAGAGTTGCAGAGGAATCTGGCAGTTTCTCACAGGCCTCTTCAATTGTATATTGCTGCGGATTTAATGATTCTTGAAGGAAGCCTCTTTAGGATCGGGTCTCTATCTTGAGACGGGCCGGCGATTTTAGCTGTACTAACGGTTTACCCCTGTCAGCTGCATCCCTGAGCTAAGGTGTTGATGGGTCTCCACCAATCAACTATAATTAACCTCTTGATATGAAACCCAGAGCGCCGGAATGCCCCAGGACATGGATGACCGCCCTGCACCACAAAGCGACAACGCCGCTTCATTTTTAATTGTCAGGGTCCCTCTGGAATTCCTTCGTTATCGTGTTTCCTCCCCTAGACGCGGCTATGGGGCTGACTAGTGACTTGAATCCTGATCGCAGTGTGTTGTTTTGAAGGTAGCGGTTTCCAAGTGGGGTAGTGACCACTGACCCCTGACCTTTGAATCGTGCATTATATCCTACTGTACAGAAATGAATACTCACTCATCCACCTATACCAGATAACTACCAACAACCACACAGGCTGGGCGATGCGTGCTGACTCGAGATCCGTATAAAATCTATGTTATTTTTTCGATGCGCTCAAATTAACGTTGCTTGCTGCAACACTTGGCGACTCCTCGCTAAGCTGTGGGGACAGCTTTATGCACATGGAGGCATCGCGTACGAATAGCCAGGTTATGATCCAGGTAGTAATGCTTTAAATATACGCATAATCGATCTTATGATAGTAAGGGGCGAATATGTTTTGGTGGTATTGTTCATTGTTTCTAAACATATAGCGTCAGCATATGCGGGCCGATCCAGTATCACCTCCAAAGTATGGCCGTATCTAAAGCGCCTCAAAATACAAACACTTGACTTACCTATGTGTAATGTGTGGCGGCCCTGCGGCCTTAACATGTCTTTCATCGAGTTTTTGTCCACGGCCTTGTCATTCAATCCGCCGTCGTACAGCAACAGGCAGACTGGCTTGAGAGCTAAGGAGTCGGCCTCCGCTGTGAACTCCAGTGGAAAGAGCTGGATGATCACATTCCCCTTGCCGGACATCCTGAACCGGCATTGAGCGAGACCAACGGCTTAACAATCAACACCCCTACTCAATGTGCAAGTGACCAGTAGGCTAATGGCATAAGCGATTGCCGAATCCTTTTGCAATGTCTCCTTTCTTGAGACGACATGCTGTCCGGGGATTCTTAATCGTCGAATAACCCTTGCAGCGGGGCACTCTTTATATATCATGTCTCATAATCTTTCCTTGTGCGGTTGTGAGCCGTCCCACTTCGGCGCTGCCCTCTCTGCTTCCCCATTATATTTGTGTCCAGTGAATCCAGTTGAGTTATCCCACACCGCCCGTGATTACATGGCAAGTCACCGCCTTTGCGCCAGAGGAGTGTTACAAAACGGAGCACTAGTTCCGCATCCGTAATTATCGAATTGCAATAGCTCAAAGACTTGTAACTAAATACAACCCTGCTTGAAAAGAAAAAGGATTAGTTCCCTTATTCATGCCACAAAGGAAAGCATGTGGTCACAAGGCCGGAGCCAATAATGCGATTAGGAACGAAAGTCGAAAGAGTCGCCAACAGGGTCTCTGAAGAGAATGTCGCATGACGCAGACATTATAAGAATGTCGCAAAAGCGACGCCGCTATTGCGTGGCTAGCAATACCGTTATATATGGTCAATTTGTTTCCACGACAGAGGAAGATGGCTTATAAGTTCTTTCAGTGGAACTGAGAAGCAGAGGAGTCGAATGTCCTAGATCTCCGTGTTGTGTCCCACGAGGGACATTGTAGGAATATATAGCTAAATACCGCTTGAGCTACTAACGCAGCTCGAACGCCCGATCTTTTGCCATGATGCAAGAGACATGGGGGAGACAAGACCGAGACAACCCTTCGCAAATAGTACAATACCTTGGCCACGTCGAAATCGTCCAAGGGTGGCAAGGAATACCGCACCAAGAATAGGGAGGTCTTGATTCTATCTCATCCGCTTCCGCAGATGTTTAAACCGGATCCGGACGAGCGTATTAACATACCTGAAGTTCTCAAGTACAAGTGGTTCGATGGGGTACGCGAGGCGTAAGGGACTGGTAGTGATGATACAGCAACAGAGATCTCCAGGAACAGTGTCGACCCATTTTAGCCTTTGTCGCAGTGTATATATATCGCTAATTCAAACCACATAATAGCGGCGTCGTTTTGGGACAGAATTCAAACCATATGAGGTGAAACAGCAAAGATTCATTCAGATCCATTTTCCAACAACGGAACTAAGACACTTGACAATCCTAATACTCGCAGACACTCTTTCCCAGCCTGCCAGAATGACAATCAGCGAACATATGAGATGAGTGTTAAAGAGTGATACGCCTGGCTTACCGTACACAACCTTTATACGCCCATACCCAGGAGCATTGCCATGTTTCAATCCTTCTATAGCATCGGCAAGTTCTGGCCCTAGACCTTCAGCTTTGACGTCTTTGACAGGGTAGGTGTATGTCTTAAACGAAAATAATATGGCTGTTGTCCTCGGTAAGCGCATGAGCGTTTGCAGCTCCATCCTCAGGCGCTCCTTGTAAACATAAAAATATGGGACGTAACTTGATGGTTTTGAGGGTCTTACTTCTTCGATACAGACATCTATATTCTCCTCTACCTCGCCACCGTCATTGATGTGATTCATGCCCAAGTTAAACAACTCGCTACTTGTAGTCACCGACCACTGGGTAGCCCACGAAGCTAGCGTTGATTCACTTCCCGCGTCCTATTTGAAAAGAAATGATGTTGAGGAGGGACCTACGTTGATGCGACACGAGTTTGTGCCCACCTCCAGGCGACTGAAAAACGTCTCCATGCTCGGGCCCATCTTGTCATGCGAAGGAACAGGTCGGTGGATCACTTTCAGACTCTTGCCCAGCTTCTCAGAGGGATCGAATCCGGAGGGGAGACAGCCCAAGAATGCGACGTATTGGTGACCGTTAGGAGTCTCACGGAGGAGGAACGTGTCATCCTCGACGGTCTTCCGTGGGCTAATAGCGCGGCTACTGGATCATTGAGCGGGTCAATCGGTAGACAGTCATCGGTAACATGGTTACAGAACGACTTCTTATTTCTTGAGAAGAGGCTCGGATACCTAGCCGGCAGGTAGTCTCCCAGTGTGTACGAATAGACCTCGTGGACAGCCCCTATTCCGTCAGGGATGCAAACCAAGGCGCGTGGCTTGTGTTCCGCCATGGTTGCGCTTGCATTGTTGAACTTTTCCGGGGTGTTAGGAGCTTGATAACTAATAGAGATACCCCTATTTTACGACAAGTTTAATATAGAAATAATATAAAAATTTAAAGAAATGCTGTGTTAACCCCTATAATAATGAATTTAAAGGAACTAAGGCAAGCCTAACATGTATTTATGACATAACTAGAAATATTTATACGCAATTGCTTGTATACACATAATTAAAGATTTAAAAGCTAGTTTTTAAGTAAAGGTTGTATTAGATTAAACTGCAGCCTAACATATATTCACTATGGTTATTCAAAAGCACCATGTTGGGGGGTGCACAGCGTCAAAGGCAGGAAGAATCAGTCTCGCAGGTGGATAGCAGTATATCAGACCAGTAATGCCTGCTTCTTCTAATATTGATAGGAGGAAGCGGCCGTAAATATGCAGCTACAACCCCTGTATAGCCACTTTCTACAAGATTCCACTTTAGCACGAAACATACGAAGTGTCCTTAAAAATCTGGTAAATATATACGTATATGATAAAAGTAAATAGTTAAAGCGAATAAAAGGAATCTAAACTGTATAAATATAGAAAACATAATAAATATAACTAATAACAAGGTTTAAAAGAGTGTATAATGAAGGCTTAGAGAAGGCTGAGCTAAATTAAAAATCAGAAAAGTTTTAACATCTATCGCAAGTATTTCTACTCGATATATATAAGCTATGGAATTTTAATAATAGCTAGGGAATACTAGGCTATACACACTAGACAATAACCGTCTTAAGAAGCACACTATTCATTCATTAATCTATTATTATTACTTTGAATAGCAGTAGCCCCTCCTTTCTCCGGAGGAGAACTCCGGATTCCTAGAGTATTCAAATTTAGAGAGTAAGCTATTGGTCGGCAAGTACGTGTTCTTCTTAGAGGTACCTACACGATTATATCCTTGTTCCCCTTAGGCATTCGGACTCCCGCCGCGGTTTTGTCGAGGATATGTACCAGCTCTTAAGCGGTCGACATGAAATCTCATTGTCCTTCTCTCACCGCATATTAAGGTCACCATTGACGTCGTAATTCCTGGGACCAAGAAAACCTAGAGATTCCTGGACACGGGGTGAGTTCAGATGCTTGTCGAACATATCCAGGACGCACAGGGCATCGAGCCATTGGATATGGAGCGGTCATCTTGGGTGTTCTGGCTCAGCGGTCCTTCCAGTACGAAAATCTCGATGCGCTCCTCGCAGAACGTGAAGGCTGCTCTGCAGATGTTGCTGTCGTACCTCTCGATGCACCATCGGTACAAATGTTCGCATTCCGGGACAGCCTCTTCGATCACGCAGCATCTACTGGTCATTCACCCAGATTTCATAGGGGATGCTCTAGTGGGTTGATTTTGAATGGTGTCGAATGACTATATTACGAGGGGACTGGTTGACTGCAAGCGTGTCACGCCGTGATCTCCTTCAATGGCAGGGATCAGATAAGAAACATCAACTGCGGTACTAGCTACGATTTGTTCTAAATACAAGAAATAGCGCGAGAACGGAAAAGGAAAGAAGAACACGATGCTTCCTCGCCCTTCAGGGGAAATAATTCCGAGTCATGTAATATCGCGGTCGAGTAACCCCCGACCTGTGACATTGACAGAAGCCGATTTGCTCGTAATCGTACTCAGAAACGAACGTACTATGCAGGCATCCTCTCTGAAGCCGTCATCTGGTAAATCCGTCGTTCCCCTTCTCCCTCAGTCGGATCATCCGTTCTTTGTCTCTTGTCTGCGAATGGCCCGGTCGAAATGTCTCCGTCCGTGACAATGGGGGCATCCCATTCACTAAGTTCATTCTGAATTAGCCTCTTTCGATATGTACTCACTGCTCAAAACATGTGGACCCTGATTGCCGAGTGGAACATGGCTGGCAGGAAGTCCTTGTTTTCGTCCATGTTTTCGACAGCTGTCCGGAGACTCTTGGGTGTTTTCTTAAGAACCGATACCGCCAGGTGCTTGTCTAGGTGTTTGGCATGCATCTCCAAGAACTTCTCGTAGAGAGCCCGCAAGGTGTGCTCGCCCAGAGACATGGCAGCGTGCTTGCTTTGATCACGCATCCCGTCTAGAAGGCTCCTTTTCTGCCTAGAATTTTCCACCAGGGTCACGCTCTCGGACTCGTCGCTTTCGGAGCCGTCCACCTTGTCGTCGTCATTGGCCGGGGAGGAAGGAGACTTTGCGGTCTGAGGAGACTTAACTCCCATGCCCTTACCAAGCCCTAAGTTTTGGCTTGCAAAGTCCGCACCCTGCCTCAGCTTGTCCTTGCCTTTCCAGGCGCCCCCAGAGCTTTCGAGGTACTTCATCAGAATGTTGCACATCATCGTCTTCTTCCGATTCATATATGTGTGCCACACGTCTACGAGCCCCGACTCAACCGCTGACGTGGTAAAATCGATGTCCGAGGTCGCGATGCGGTGGCCGTAGAACTGGTGCGTCGAGCCCAGCTCCAGACAGCACAAGAACCACTTGGCACCACCTACGCCAGAGAACCGTGCCAACACCCACTCGCCGGCAACGAGCTGGAGATCTGGTTCCTGGATAAAGTCGATAATTCGGGCCACCATCCTCTCCTCCTTTGTACTTTTGTAAGTATCCTTCCCATCCTCCATCTGTCCCTCCCTCGTATTCTTCCCATCCTTCGTCTGTCTCTCTCCCGTAACCTTTCCATCCTCCGCCTGGCTCTCTCCCGTAACCTTCCCATCCTCCGTCTGTCCCTCCCCCGTATCCTTTCCGTCCTTCGTCTGTCTCTCTCCCGTAACCTTCCCATCCTCCATCTCTACCTCTCCCAAATCCCCGCCATCGTTCCCACCATCGCGTACATTGTCATCCGTCGTTGGGGTCTCGCCGCCCTCCTTCGGCTTCTCGCCGCCCTCCTTCGACTTCTCGCCGCCCGTCTTCGACTTCTCGCCGCCCTCCTTCGACTCCTCCGCTCTGGCCTCCTCGATTTCTAAATCCCGATGGAGCTTCTCAGCCCTGACCTGTTCCCGGATGACCCTGTCCTCGACTGTCTTTACGATCTCAAGTTGCCTCCGCAAGATGCGCTGCTCGCAGGCGAAGTTGACAACTACGTTTGCGAATCCGGTACTGATAGTGCACCAACCGGAGATTTTCTGAGTCGGGCTGGCGGCTTTGGCGACCTTCTGGAGCAGTTTTTCGCGATCGATCATGGTGACGATGATTCGCTGAATGTCGAAGATCCCCTCGATTCCGGAGTTGCTTATGATGATTGGGTTTGGAGAGACTAGACTTTCAGCCTCCATATTCGGTGCTACATCACCGGACGTCTTCCTTGCCTCCTCGGGTTCAGGAGCCTTGAATTCGACTTTCTGGATCTCTGATGGTAGTGCATCTTTAGCCTCTTTTTTTGACTCGATGTCTTCAAGGTATCGCATTACATTGGTATTAAGGTTGTTCCATGCTTGTTGTCCGTCAAAGGATGATTTGGTGCTGTCGTCAATGGACGATTTGATTTTGTCGTCAAAGTACGATTTGATTCTGTTGTCAAAGGACGATTTGATTTTGTTGTCAAAGGACGATTTGATTTTGTCGTCAGGACTATGGGGCGTAGCCGGAGATAGCGTGGCAGGCTCCTCGGCCACGGGCTTCTCCACAAGTTCGGAAGAGTGTCTACTAAACGACGGCTTCATTCCCTTGCCAAAACCAGAAAACTTCGAGGTCTTGATGGCCGAACTGTCGGATTCCTTCTTTCCGGACCCTAGCTTCAGCCCTGCAAATGGCGGACGAATTTTGAAGGACGGGGAAGTAATTTCGCCCGGCGATGGAGTGGTGATTGTGCTCTCGGCTGGCTTCTCTACATCCGTGTTTGGAAGGAGAGGCTGGACACAGTGGTCCCTGATATACCCAATAATTTTGCCGAGGCTCTTAAGCTCGGGATGGAGGTCCTCAAAAGTGGAGGTCTGGATGAGTATTGCGATTCCCCAAATCCAGTCCAACGGGAGGAGGCCCTTTCGCTCCTTATCTCTGATGCAGTCTATGGCGTCTCGGAGCATCTGTATGATGCCGTGATAGGTTTCCATCACTTTTCTCCGCTTTTTGTGCCCTTCGGCGGCGATCACCATGTTATAGCGCCGCCCGCGATCCTCGTCGTTCCGGAATGCTTCGTGTGACGCGGGGTACAAGGACCGTCCACGGATAGGACTCCCCATCTGCACGCCGGTCCAGTTGAATACGGAGACATCGTTGTGGGTGATGAGGACCTCGTCAAGGAGCCGGGACAGAGCCTTGGAATAGCCCTCGGCGGGGAATGTAGGGAAGCGGACCCCGAGAATGCCCATCAGGGAGTAGACGTGATCAGTCGGGATGGTCGATATCCTCTTGCACGACAGCTCCATAACCCGCTCAGTAGGAAACCCGCTGCGCCGAATCCCCTCCTTCCACGTGTCGAGTTGGTTCACCTGGCCGAATTTGGCGATGGATTTCCTGTCTGATGCAATGAGAGGTTTTGTCTCAGAAACCAGGCATGCGAGCAAGAAGTTGATCGCATCTTGGACTTCTCTGACGTTGATCGCATTCTGGGATTCGGTCGCATCTTGGGCTTCTTCTTCTGAGCCTTTTGTCTTTGGTAGGAACGATTGTTTCAGCCTGTTGAAGAGGTTTTTACTGCTTTTAGCGGAATCCGCTTCCTTACTGATCAAGCCAGTAGCAGCGAGATAGACCGCTCGTGCCATCTCGGAGATGGCAGTCTCTCTTGTCATGTCATTGGGCATTCGCAGTCCCAGACCTTTGAGAAGGAAGATAAGCCGCAGCGCTTTCTTGGCTCGATCCCTTTGTTCAATTGGAGTTAGAGGGAGCTCGTCATTGGCCCGATCCCTTTGTTCAATTGGAGTTAGAGGGAGCTCGTCATTGGCTCGATCCCTTTGTTCAATTGGAGTTAGAGGGAGCTCGTCCATGCATTTCACAAGGCCCTCGTCGGTGTGGGAGATATGGTCCCTCAAAACGACCCAACGGTCGTCGGAACTCCAGGATTCCAGTACATCCGGTTGCTTGCACCCTTTAGCCTTAAGCGCATCTGAATAGATGTTCATCTTGTCTCCACGGGTGTATAGCTCGATGAATGGAATGAGAGGATAGAAGTATCCGAGAAATTCCACAGGTCGGCTTAGCAGGTTCCACTCGGAGTTGACAAAGAAGATCATCTTACTCATCACCAATTCTTGGAGCGTCCATCCGCGGCGAGCCCACTCCGGCGGCGTGCATTCCTCGGCCTTCTTTGACTTCTCGGTGTCGCTCTTGGGCTTCCCGATGTCGTCGAAGCTCTTGATGATAGGTTTGACGGGCCGCGGCGAATCTGGATCAGGCTTCTCCTTTTTAAAGCGAACCCATTCGTCGACGGCCTCGTCCTCTCGCCAGTCTGTGTCCAGCTGCGCGAGGCAGAAGTCTGCTTGTGCATACCAGTCCCCCATGAGCGACAGCGACTGGGACAACTCGCCGTGGTTTTGCTTGTCGATGCAGCATGTGTCGAGCCACAGGTAACGCTTGTCTCGTTTTAGGAACAGCCTTGATCCGAATATCATCCGGGCATTATCGACCGCTTTGCCGATTTTGTTGGCAGACTTCCATCGCTGGAGGCGGCTGATCATCTCGTCGACAGCCTCACGGAGCTGGCTGTTCCTATCAAAGAAATTGGCGTATTCTCGTGTGTCTTTCTGCTTCTGCTGCGCTGCTTCAAGCTTTCTCTTCGCTTCTGCGGCTTCCTCGCTCAACTTGTTGACTACTCCATTGGTAGAGTTGTCACTCTTAGTCCCCGCTGGCGATGGTGTGACATTCGCTCGATCATCTTGTGTAGCAGGGACACAGCATTCAGTAGCTCCATCTCCTTTCGTCTTATCGATCTTGTCGCCTACCCCTTTGAGGATGTCGTCAAACATCACTTTCTCCATCCGAGCAAGTTCGACCTTAGACCTCGCCGAGTCGTCATCCTTCCGTGCCGATTCGAGTGCTGCCATAGTATGCTTAGCCTCAATCCGCAAGTTTAGCAGATCTCCCACGTCTTCGTGATCAAGAGATTTAATGATTCGCTTGTGTGCATCGTAAACAGGAGACTTTTCAATAGGTTCTCGCTCTAGCTCTCGCTCTTGCTCCAGAGCGTGGTGAATAAGAGACTTAATGATTCGCTGTTGCTCGAGAACATCCTGCTCGCTCCGGTCGAGGACAAGCTCCACGTCGTTTTTACGGGTTGCCTTGGGGTCCACATCCTTGGCCCGGGCGCCTCTGATGTATGCTAAGGTAATCTCGTCTCCTCTCCAACGATGGGATAGCATGCAGTAGGGGTCCAGGGGGCTGATAGTCCAATGCTCTACTAGATTGCCCGTATCGAGGTCGAACATACGGAACGGACGCTGGGTCCCCCCGGTGTCTGGCGTCTCGAGAAACTCGACATCCTTGAGCCCGCTGAGAGAGTAGTCTCGCGGATCGATGAAACTTGGCTTGAATCGCGGAACGAATAAGAGATTCAACACTGCCCGAAGCTTCTCTTGGCTCTCGCCAATCTCGCTAACAATCTTCTTAATGACCTCGGGGGTATGGTCGCTGTGCTGGCTCGTCTTCTCCGAGTTGCTGGCCATCATGACTGGAGGTTGCAACTTAATTGTGGGATTTTCAAAGGCTGGTATGGAAACCGGTAACAAGAGAGTTGCTGAGCGGGATCTCGTCCAACAGTGACAAGAAACAAGGCGGATTTGTCCCTCTCTATACTCTACGCCAGAACTGTGATGGGGCGGAACAAGAGAACTTCAAATGTTTTCCGACCTCCAGGACAGACACCAGGTGAAACACCCATCTATTCATCGCCGTGAGGGCGCGGGGGAGGTCATAGCCTGCTGGTCTGAACCAACGAGGAACCAGTGAACATACGAATATGGAGCCTGACACGATAATTTTCTGCAGCCAAAAAAATAATATCCGAATGGAGAAAAAAGGCCGGATTCCACTGCACCCAAAGGCAGCTGAACATAGTACATAGGCTAGGATAATCTAATCGTTGCCGTGAAGGTTCGATTCGGCCCATGTACGTCCGTAACTGCTGCAAAAATGGCATATCCTCCACAAAATGCGGCGTCTTTTCCGCATGTGATTGGAAGAGTTCGTTTTTCAGCTCCCGGGTGAAACCGAATTTGTGCGGGGGGGAGGTCACAGTCTGCTGGTTTGAGCTAACGATAAGCCAGTAAACATACGCATACGCAGCCCGAGACGATAATTTTCTGCAGCCAAACAAAAATATCCGAATGGAGAAAAATGGCCGGATTCCACTGCGCCCAAAGGCAGCTGAACATAGTACATAGGCTAGGACAATCCAATCGTTGCCATGAAGGTTCGATTCGGCCTTTGCACGTCCGTAACTACTGCAATAATGGCACATCCGATACACAATACGGCGCCTCTGCCATATGTGATTGGAAGAATTTTGGTTTTCAGCTTCCAGGGTGAACGAATTTATGCGCGGGTTCATACGGCACATCGCTTGACGTTGCATCGTATGTACAGAATGGTGCCTAGCGATGCTCGCTTCCATGCAAACTTCGTTGATAGTTCCCCCACACGGCATGCCGATCTGCTGTGGCGCCGCTGTGCAATAGTCCATGGCGCCCGTTGAGTTGTCATTGGCCACATGTCAATCAAGTGTTGGTCGTATGTGGGGTTCGTCTGACCCTAATTCCGCTCCGACGGTGTCTGGGCCCCATCACTCCGAAACGGATACCTAGCGTCGGTGCTTATCGTACGTCTACACTACTCGGATGGACTGCATTTGAACCCTCCACAGCCCTCTCTCTCTCCTTGTCTTACATGTCCTATAGTAGAGTGGAGGCACTCTACAACGCTCATCAACTCGTGTAAGGCGGCCCTGCCACCTGCTGCTACCAAGGTGTTTCCGACACATTCTCCATCCCTACCTTCTGTCATGGCGTCGTACCACCGTGTTCTTCAGGCCTTCGACCGGTCTGTGAAACAGAAGAGCGTAGAGTGCGACTAGTGCGTATCTCCCCGGGTCTATAAGCTGGAATAATGAACTAATGAGAGTTTTTTGATGGACAGCGATATCCATCCTTGGGATATTCTCATTAATGGAGCCCGATGGGATGGCAAGATCCGCCTGATCGGCTTTGTCGACGTGTTCTTCCTCATCTGTTACTCGGGGGCATCTCGCTTCGAGAAGGGCATCGTGATCTACAGTACGCTCGATATACATTTCCTGGTGCCGGTATAGCATTTGGAACTAAACAGAAGCAGAGGACGACGATGTCATCCGTGCCGTTATGCGAGACACCGAAGTAAGCGCCAAGCAACTAGGGTTGGAAGTTGTTAATCCGGACGAGGTGAAGGAAGGAAAAGCCAAAGGACGTAGTATGCAAAATTCTCGTTTCCAGTGCCAGTCAGTTTGAGTCCGCTAACTGAAGCAATTTCTTTACGGTAGATATCCCAGAAAAGTACTTCGGCTTTACGAGTTTGACAGGGGGTCTCGATTATACCATCACCAGTCTCGGCCATGAGGTGGGAGTGCAGACACAGTATGAGAAAACGGTTCTCCGGAAATACGTGATCAAACTCCGTAAGGGCCGAGACATAATCATGAAGAGCAAGTCTATTTTCATATAATTCAAGATAGCCTAGCAAGATTAACCAGGTGGCTGAGCAGGGCGGATCCGTCGTGGCGTCAGCCAGCATGACCTCTTCGATCTAATGCACGATGCCGTCCGTCTCGGCATCATCTCGCAGGCCGAATTAATTGGGACTGTTATCGGAAAGGTAGTCGGTGGCTCAAGGATGGATGACTTGTTTTCGAAGTATGCCGAAGCTCTTTCTGGGGCCAGGAACTCGAGAAACCTACCACTAGCAGGAGATAGGTCCTGAGGCTAGGGCCCAGGTGCCTTTGTATCTAGACAGCTCTTACATCGGTTGGCAATCTAAGCATCAAGTCGCTTCTTGGAATTGCTTGATAGGAGTATACCTCCTAACGATATTGTCTCTTGCTCAACTTACCTTACCGTTGACGAGACTTTTCCCCCGAGTATAACCCGTACGGGGATCTTTCTAGCATTAGAAGGCATGTCGTTACAGCGGCGTGGTTGCAGGTTCAACCGGCGACCGGGGTCCAGCGTAGAAGTGGCTTGCTGAAAACGGTCGCCCACTACCCTTCTTTCGGCCGGCCAAGTCGAATACCCAAACTCGACTTCTTCCCATCCAGTTTGTTGAAGGAAGGGTCAAAGTCTAGCTACAAGTACAGTGACATGCCTCCCTGTCAGTGTTGTGTATATAGATAGGCCTCGCCACCTAGATAACTAGCCAGGTAAAACTTCAATCCACACGCTCATTATCCTGACTTTCAGCACAGTTGTGATCGACATTCTATTGCCAGCTGCCTTACTCTCTCAGGTTTCCGCTGCTGTCGGCCACTACGCTTAAAAGAGATGGCGGGGTGTTACGGCTGCACCTTAGCCATAGCGCCACCAGGGCAAAAGATCAGTGGAATGATCGCAATTGTGGCAATCATCCTTGGTGCTACAGCTGTATATGTACTGGAGCTGTCTACGGTGGACAAGGCCGTGACACGGGGCCTGCATTACGCAAGGTGCTGTTAGGTTCAAGCCATATTTTCCAGGCTGAGCCAAATACATAGAAAATCATTACACGATATAATTCGCACGATAGATACTATACCCAGTATCTTGGAACACGATGACTGATCGGTGGTTTTCACGATTTGGGGCCTGCATTACATGAGTCAATATTACTTGGCTATTCTTCTGCAGTGGCGAGCAGTACAATAGGTTGTGACAGCACCAAAGACACAAGACTTCGCAACATTCAACCAGCCATCTCCAGAGCTCCAGAGCTTGAGGCCAGATAACCCTGCCACAGTGCGCTGATGTATGGATCCGTACAACGCTCCGGAACGGGTATCAACTCGGCTGACACCCCTGCGAGGCCGGGTTGAACATTATTCTCAACAGCTAAGACGAGCTCCAGGAGAACCTCTAACCAAAGCTCAGCTTCCCTGCCGCGTCTGACTTTACTCAAAGGGGCTCCATCCTAGAGTCTTGCATCCATGGCCGGAAAGGCGGCCACGAAGGAGGACAAGCGGGAGAAGGGGTTCTCAACACAGAACAGGGGCATGATTTCCGGAGATGTCAGTCGATGGCGGAGCATTCTGGGTATTTATAGCGGTAGATGAGCAATTGCGCCTCTGTCGGGTTCTCAGGTCTTCAGAGTCTCTGGCTTGCATCACCTTAGGGCCTTCTTTCGCGATATCATGGTTTTCATGTCTGGTCAACGTACGTTTATTGGAGCCTTTACGGCCTCGCTGGCGATGGCTAGCGCCGCCCACGCCTGCCTTGTTGGCATCGACGGCCGTCAGCTTCAGCCTCATCAATATTCCACCTTCTCATGCCACCCCACCAAGATCGTCACAGAGACGGCGACGTGGACCGCCGCCACCCCGACCGCTCCAATATCCAGCCAGGCGGGCTGCCCCACGAGCTGTTCCCCACCGTCGTGCAACAACGTTCGCTTCGACTGGGACTACTACAACAAACTCAGCTCGCAACAGCGACACCACCCACTCCACCTTCCATCCGGACTCGTTCAAGAACGCCCGACCGGTCTGCATCAGCACCACGTCCTACTTTGACAGTCTTTTCCAGCCAGGCGCTCAAGGCGCCACCGATCCCATTTACGACTCAGACGCAGACCCCAGGCTCGACTTCTTCGCCCTCAAACACCACCCTACTTCAACGCCCGCGAGGCGAGCACCTACCGCATCACCATTCCATACGCCAACGACCCAGTCTACCTGTAGACCGGTGCCAAAGCGTATTCCAGCTAGACTAACGAAACGCCGACGCCAGGGCCCGTTACAACCGGCCCGGCCATATTACCGGCCGCGCCAACTTCGACCTCGACATCTCCCGCGAATACGTACGTGGCTCAAGGAACCCGGAGGTTTCCTCTGAAGAAAGTAGGGCTACCCCTATGTGAGGTGGCGAAGAACAGGAAAATTCTCCCCTAACGTTTCATACCTTTCCAGGCGTGTTATGGCTGCAACCCCGCACCATTGCGCCACGGGCAAAAGACTAGCGATTGATCGCATTGGTAGCAATCAACTGGGTGCTTACAGCTGCATACGAGCTGTGCTACGGCTACTAGTAATTTAATATCCCTGCAGAACAAAACTGCTAAATTTTGCATATAAATGATGCCTACTTGGTATAGAAGCCTCCAAGACTGGAGGTTTTGGGATCCAAAAATGGCATCCTCCATGCCACGCGCGACCCACAAAATGAGTTTCCTCACGTGACCCTCGCCCTCATGAAAATTGGACGGTACCGTTGAATGAGGTCGTTTTCATAGCCGCTACTTTATAAAACGTTAAGTTTAGGGGGAATTGAGGTTGTATGGTAGATTACAAGTCGTTAGATACTAATATTACTATATAGATTTTCTTTAACTTGTAATGAATGCGACTTATGATAAAACATCGACTGTTAGCAGAGAGAAACGGCTGTGACGCTAGGATAGAAACGGTTGCGTACCGTCTTCAAAACGGTGAATTGCGCCCGTACGGTTAAATTTAGACACGGACCCGCTGATACTCACCCTATGGGGTATACCTATTGCTATAAAGGAAAGGTTGACTATCCCTATTTAAGTTTAGCTTATTCTTACGACGGTACCTTTCGGACCAATCAATATCAGTCATCAGATTACCCTATCATATCCTCCAAGACATCAAGTATAACAAAGCATTATAGGGAGTCGCCTAGGTTAAGTATATCTATTGACGAGTTCAATAATACCATAGTAACTATTAATTACCTAAAACAGATTATAGGGCTTTAAAAAGGTGAAAAGTTCCTTTAGCCGCTTGCCCTCCCATATCGAAAGTCAAGCGGTGGATAAAGCTTTACCGAACCACAACGGTTAGGCCAGTGTCTTGTTTGTCCTAACAAGTACGTTCTGAGATGACAGATAGGCCTTCCGGTGGGTAATGACGACTTTGTCGTTCGTCAGCCGAGTCTGCCTAACTTCTTAAAGGCATCCTTATGTGTCAGATCCAGTCATTCCTAAAAGCTCGAGCATTATGACTACGACCACGTCATCAAGCCCTAGGCCATAGTATTTTGGCCGTCTAGGCCTGGCTTACGGCGCTTGCGATTCCTCATCCTAACCCTATAGGGCGCTATGGTCGGATATGCCGATGTTTCAAGGGGGACAACAAGCCTTTGCAGATGATGGATCTAGCCTGTTCCCATAACATCAGGGGATCCGCCCTTTACGCCTTACGGGCGCCAATCTCCGGGATCTAATTTGAGCAGTGATGCTAAATATCACGGAAAAAAAATTGATTTGGGCCGGTTCCTGGGGGTCTACAGGTATCGCGAGGGCTACCCTGCCATCCCTCTTTACACAAGGCATACTCATTGGCTCAGGGGTTACTTCCCCGAGATGCCTCATTATTGGAAATTGCGAGCCGCAGTCTAAGAGACCGGAGCAAGGAGCGAATCCAGCATATATTTAGCTTTGAAAATTAGCGCCAGCCTGGGGTAAAGCCCCGCGGCATGGTAGCAATCCAATCGTATCAAGGCTTAGGCGTGGGCGGCATATAAACCGGCCGAAGATTAGGCTTCAGGGTTAATTCTTAAGGCACCGCTCAAAACATTGGCTTTCTCTCTAGGTAAGGGACGTCTAACCCTTATCCTTGTCAGCCCGTTCTCTGTATCAGGCCTTCAGAAGGCGACATAATCTCCTACGCCTCACAGCCGATCTGATACGTCTCGAACCATCCCTTGGATGACGAGAGACTGGGGTCGAAGACATGGCCTAGTAAGCTTTGTTGGGCCTCGTACATCCTGAATCTCATGCGCCTTAAAGTTGGTACCGTTTAAGCGTCTGATACGTCTGTATCTCTCGAGAGGGATTAAGGGGCAATCTTGTTCGGACATTCTGCCTCTCATACCTCAGCCTAAGCTCCCGTATATCGACTTTGATAGGTCAGCGAACGTCAGAAGCCTAAGCGCTCTGCACGGCAAGTCTTGCCAAAGGCCACCAGGATTCGAAAGGGAGGCCGCCCAAGGCATAAGTTCCTAATCTAATATCAAAGTATAAATATTAAGTTTGCACTCTCTTAATTCTGAGTTTTTTTTTTAACCATCTTCACTCAATTTTTCCTCCTTTATACTCGATCATATACCCGACCACGTATCCCTATCAATTTATCTTATAGTTACTTATTTCACATACCATTATTAAGATGCCTCATCAAACCATGTAACCATTACAAATTTCCTATGGTTAAGGCGGTTGTTAAAAAACCCGAGCGACGATACCTGGTAGCATCCCTCGTATACGAGGCGGAAGACGCGCTTGCTGCTGGCGGGGAAGTATCAATGGTTACGATGGACGTACAAGACGCGTTCGACGCTCTGCTTAAACGCAGGCTGCTAGAACGGATGAGGCGCCGGGGTGGCCGCTAAAGGTCCTGCAGCTGACAAACTCTTTTCTTACGAATAGGGTCGTTAGAGTGCGCCTGGAAAGAGCAATTACGGGATATAAAAGGGCATGATGCGGTATACTTCAGGGCTCGCCCTGGTCGCCGGTGCTTTTACATGCTATATCTGGCGGGACTGCTTCAGCAAGACCCTAGGTTACGTTTCGGCTACGCAGATAACCTCTGCCTATACCGCACCTCACGGTCACTCGAGGAGAACGTGAGATTTTGGCGGAGGACGTACGGCGCGTTCTTCAGTGGGGAGACGATAATAAAGTTTCTTTTGCTCCGGAGAAGTACGAGATGATTCATATCACCAGGAAGAAAGACAGGGGCAATCCTCCCAGTGATAGCTAACGAACACTTCACTATCCAGCCGGTCCGAGAGCTAGAAGGGAGCAAGAGGGAACCAGCACTCAGGTGGCTAGGAGTATGGTTCGACCGAAAACTTACCTTTAAAAGACACGTAGCGGAGCGGGCCGGCGAAGCCATGGCGCTCGCCCAGCATTTCCGCAGTCCGGCCAATACCAAGCACGGCCTTCGAGCTGCCAGCCTTCGTAAAGCTGTCGTAACGTGCGTAATTCCCACAGCCGTTATACGGCACGGAAGCGTAGTATTGCGGTCGCCGCAAGCTGGACCCCAAGGCACCGCGCCTGCGGGAAAAGGAAGTCAATACCAGAGTGGGCTGGCATGTTGATGTCCTACAACGAGCATTTATCTTAGCGGCGAAAGCGACTCTGCCGGTCTGGAAACCACCCCAACACACACGATCTTCAGGGACGCCGGCCTGCCTACGGCACAAGCGGCGCTTGATGAGGCGCTTGGTGCTTCTCGTATAGGCTTCAGACGGTGGACGAAGGCCACCCGTTAGCCATGGGGACTTCGTGTGGTATCACCGCAAATTCAGACGCCTAGATGCGAAGCTAGAGTGCTCATGTGGGAGAGATAAGGACCATAAGCATCTAGTACGCTGCAGAAAGGCGCAGGCTACCTTTGATCAATGGCCCCGTAAGCCTGACCGACGACCTGGGTCAGGTAAAAAGTGGGGGTTGTACTTAGAGATGTTAATGAGCAGTCCTCAGGGACTTTAAGGAGTTCCTCGAGGTAACCGCATTTTACAGCAATATCTGCCCGCGCTGAAAAGGGAAACAAAAGGAGGGTGGCGCAGGGAAGAAAGAAGCGTAGGTATGGGCTGGGGGTTGGCAACGGAGTCAGGGGCAGGGGAACGGTTTCTTGGTTTCTGACTTATGGGATTCTCTTTATTCACTACACTCAATATGCGCCGCAACGCATGGATCGGAGTTCTCCGGAACGGAGTATACACGGCTTGGAAAGGCCTCGGCGGGGACGGAATCTCCTAGGATCTACATAATGATGGAAAAATGGAAACTGAAGACTACCCTCACTCGGCCGCAGGGAGGTTGCAGCTCGGATCGCCTTTGGCAATATGTCTTCGGACTGGATTTGTTAGATGGGTGTCTGTATACTGTTATATAGAGTAAAGCCTAGCCTAGCACGCCCCTTATGCTCCTAAAGAGGCTCCGGAGCAGCTACAGAGTTGTTTCCTTGGCGTTAAACAACAACAACAACAATAATGAAGTAGCTGTGTTATACCAGCCACCGTTTAAACCTGTTATCTCTGTTAAGAAAAAGCCTGTTTGTAATCTCTTATATCTATTACAATCTAGTTGTTCCCTATTTTATAAGTTCAAAAACGACTATTAATAAAGTATAAGACTCTATATCACGCACTGAAATAGTTGCATATAACTGTTATAGACTTGACTGGGGAACGAAAGAATCCTAATACGGGTTTTGGGTAATGAATGTCTCCTTAAATATATGGCTCTACAACCGAAATCGGGAGAACAGCTGACGTTGCCTATTTGCCACTACTGCCACTACTGCCACTACTGCCACTACTGCCACTACTGCCACTACTGCCACTACTGCCACTACTGCCACTATTGCCACTATTGCCACAATGGCGCCATTATTAGGGGCCGCAACAGGGTCCAACACAAAATAACTTATTCATTTAATAGTGGCAAGGTATGTGTATAAATGGAAAGGCTCCCCCCGACCCCATCTTTTGCAAAGAGAATAGAAATAAGAGAAAGAAAAGGTCCCGATGCTTGGCATGCTCAAGATATGCGTTGTTTAAACTAAGTATGGGGAATACGAATAAGGGCAAAGCGAGAGCTAGTTAAATGAAAAGGTTGACATCCAAACCCGCCCGGATCCGCAGCCGACCGCAACAGCCCGTGCCGTAACGGCCGAGCACCCAGGCCGATAATCAGGAGGCAGCCAGAGCAGGTTCCGGCCGTTGCAAGTTATCCATTCGTTCTTTACGTTTAGGTTAGAATAATCGTTAGGAGATTGCTGAAGGGCGGTAAGTAAAGAGTTATTTTTTAACGATGCAGGTAGCGGTATAGCGCGGGTATCTGTTATAAGGTAGTTCCCGTCGGGCGAGAAGGCCACCGACCTAACATTATCGCCGTGGCCCGCGAGCGTCGAAAGACACGCGCCCGTCGCCGCGTCCCACACCTTGACGGTGCCGTCCCCCGAGCCCGACGTTACGCGGCTCCCGTCGGCCGAGAAGGCCACCGAGGTGACAGAGTCGCCGTGGCCCTTAAGCGTCGACAGGCACGCGCCCGTCGCCGCGTCCCACACCTTGACGGTGCGGTCCCAAGAGCCCGACGCCACGCGGCTCCCGTCGGCCGAGAAGGCTACCGAGGAGACATCGCTGCGGTGGCCCTCGAGCGTCGAGAGGCACGCGCCCGTCGCCGCGTCCCACACCTCGACGGTACGGTCGTAAGAGCCCGACGCCACGCGGCTCCCGTCGGGCGAGAAGGCCACCGAGGTGACATAGCCGCCGTGGCCCTCGAGCGTCGAAAGGCACGCGCCCGTCGCCGCGTCCCACACCTTGACGGTCCGGTCGTCAGAGCCCGACGCTACGCGGCTAGCGTCGGGCGAGAAGGCTACCGAGGTGACATCGCTATGGTGGCCTTCGAGTGTCGAAAGGCACGCGCCCGTCGCCGCGTCCCACACCTTGACGGTACGGTCGTCAGAGCCCGACGGTACGCGGCTGCCGTCGGCCGAGAAGGCCACCGAGGTGACATTGCTATGGTGGCCCTCGAGCGTCGAAAGGCACGCGCCCGTCGCCGCGGTCCACACCTTGACGGTGCGGTCGTGCGAGCCCGACGCCACGCGGCTCCCGTCGGGCGAGAAGGCCACCGAGGAGACAACGCTGCGGTGGCCCGCGAGCGTCGAGAGACACGCGCCCGTCGCCGCGTCCCACACCTTAACGGTGCGGTCGTCAGAGCCCGACGCCACGCGGCTCCCGTCGGGCGAGAAGGCCACCGAGTAAACCCAGTCGCCGTGGCCCGCGAGCGTCGAAAGGCACGCGCCCGTCGCCGCGTCCCACACCTTGACGGTGTGGTCGTCAGAGCCCGACGCCAGCCGGCTCCCGTCGGGCGAGAAGGCCACCGAGGTGACATCGCGATGGTGGCCTTCGAGTGTCGAAAGGCACGCGCCCGTCGCCGCGTCCCACACCTTGACGGTACCGTCCCTCGAGCCCGACGCCACGCGGCTCCCGTCGGGCGAGAAGGCTACCGAGTAAACCCAGTCGCCGTGGCCCTCGAGCGTCGAGAGGCACGCGCCCGTCGCCGCGTCCCACACCTTGACGGTGTGGTCCCAAGAGCCCGACGCCACGCGGCTCCCGTCGGGCGAGAAGGCCACCGAGATGACAAGGCTGCCGTGGCCCTCGAACGTCGACAGGCACGCGCTCCAATTATGCTCCACAGCCGGCTTTAAAATTAACCATCGCGGTTCTTCCTTTTGAAAGTGACGCCGTATTATGCTATGGGACGGGCTGAAAACAAGCGCCGACGCGTATACCTGGAGCGGACTTTCGATTGCCGATCTATGATATCGAATAAACCGGGTCGCGTCCTGGATAAATTTGCTAAGCTGCGTCGTTTTCCCCTATGCCGGATATTATTAATAGCATTCCATATAAAGCTTATGGTTAAATTCCTACCTGGAATATTCTATCAAGTTTCGACATCGCCAGGATCCCTTCCGATATACCTCCGAGGATACTGAGAGCCTCGAGCCAGTGGAGATAATGCCATCGTAGGAAGCTGTCGATAATCCCGCCATCTCGAAAGTCGTCATATTGTACCTGCTCGTCGGGCTTGCATTCGGCCAGGTGGTCAACCCAGTGGATGCACGAATACCGCGCGGCCGCTAACGGGTCGGGATCTGGCGGCGTCACTTGGTCGGTGGGTAGTCCCGGGTCGTTCAGGCGGTATATGTTACGTTGAAGTGTTCGGGACATGATTTGGAGCGATCTTAAACCAATAACGTAATGTTCGTCTTTTATGTAAAAAGGGAAGATTCTGTTGGCTGCATTTTGTAGTAAATAGTCCTTTGCGGATTGATGTACAAAGAAAACAGTTTCTTTTCGAAGAGTAAGGAACGAGCCGCAAAGTTTGATAATCTCTTCTAAAGATTCGAAGTTATCGGGGAAGTTATCCAGTAACTCAACAAGCGAGGTAAGCTCCCGCAAAGTAAGGGGTCGGTATACGACCGACATAACGGCTAGGATCTGTTTGCAGATCTGAACATCTTCTGATTCGATAATCTGATCCATCATCCGCCCGTAAAGAGAATCGAGTCCTGGTGGGAATGCGCGTAACTTGGCGAGCGTATTCCATGATCTGACTTTGGAATCCGCAAGTGCATGATACACCAAGGCCACCCAAAGAAACGTATCGCTTGCATTCGAGACCATGTAATCTTGGACAGTACTTCGCAAGGTATCGTCATACCTTTTCAGCCGGGCTAATTGATCCACCTTGTACTGGATATAAATACGAACGGCATGGGAGATGGACGACTCGTTAAGTTCGAGACATAGCCTGACTTTTTGGGTAGCAATGTCCAAGTGCTCTTCGATATGTGGCCAGTTGCGACTAGATACAATCCACTTAACCCGAGATGAAACGGGCAGCTGAATAATCAAGTCGAGAAGTTGCGCGAGATCCGTCCGGCATTCATCAAGGGCGTCGATAACCAAGGTGGTATCCGGAAGGCTTGGGTCCTGTAGGATGCCGGTAAGTATGTCGGAAAGTGCAACCCAGGCATTCACGTCCTCGAATAGCGCCTTGCCCGCGTGGTTGTACTTTTCCTGGATATGCGATATAAGTGATCGTTGTTGGTCGACAAGGAGGTAGATCAGGCCGCGCAGTACGGCGGTCGCATTGTTGAGCCGATCGTCGGCGGCCTGGCAGAAGAAAAAGGACAGAAGGTGGGTAGTGTTGGCAGTCTGCTCTTTCAACTCATCGATAATGCCACAAAGCAACATGGTCTTCCCTTTGCCCGGGTCGCCCTTGATCCAGAGCAGGCGGCTGTCGGGGTCGTCGCGCCATCGCAGGAAATCATCGTGGTCGAGGATCCAGCAGTACGAATCTCGTAGCAGGCCGCCCTTCGTCTGCTCGATGCGTTTCTTGTCGTGGCGAGGGTCGGTAGAGCGTAAGCCGGAGAGGCAGTTATTATTTGGAACGCCTTTTTTATCTGTTAGTAATAGAAGTTGTAGCAAATATCCGTTTCTTACCTATATTCAAGTCTCTTCCAATAGTAACTATCCCAGTATTTTGAACTCCTTGCCCATGGAAAACTAATTGATGAGCACGGTCCGTCATCGTATTTTCAGATCGCTGGTGATTTGTCGGTACGGCGCATTTGCTGTAGCTTTTTCATTATCTGAAGAGCTATCCATCATCCTGGGGTGTTGAGGAGTTGTCGAAATGGCATGAGGAATGCATCGGACGCAGGCTGAGTGATCAGCTCGGTGCTGCCTTGGATAAGCAGCCACTTGATGCCCAATTGCAATGGCTGCGAATGAAATGCGACCACAGCTGGCCAAGAGGAGGGGGCGAAACGAAGGCGCAAAAGGATGTCGCTGCGTACTTGAAAGTATTACCATGATGTTAAAGCGTGTGTAGGGGTTTCCATAAAAGGTACGATAGGACTGTGCTTATTAATTTAAATGCATACATGTCTTTCGTCTTCATAGTATCCTAAATTGATGCTTTGAACGCTATATGCGTTGGTGACAGGTAAAGAATATATTTACGACAAAGAAGAATAAAGGAACCTGTTGTATACGTCTTAGCTGTCAGCGCATCATCATACAGCAGGTCGTACATAGTGCCAATGTCAATAATGCTCGCCGCATTGTAAGAGGTACATGTGGATGCCGTCTGGTTTGACTTAGTTGTAGCGCGTAACTTGAAGGCTCCACAATATCTTTAGTAGCGTCCAACTAAGCATCTTGGTCCCATTATCCCATCGACCGGCGGTCCACTACACCGTCTGGTCGGTAATACCTTCGCTAAATTCCGAATACTCAACTGATATTCATGTTTCCTCCGACCGAAAAATTCCCAGAACCCGAGTTTTGAATCCCCTGGCCGATAAAAGTAGAATGTGCATTTGGTTTGTCGCCTCTGTCCGATTGCGTTCCTGTCGATGCCGCCGGTGTAGAGGAACCGGCTTCGAGATCTAGATAGGCGAGTAGCTCCTTGGTACAAGCGGCGGCGGCTGCAGCCGCATAATGCTGCCAGCCGTCGTTTTTGTGAGAGTCTGCATAGTCGGAAATGCCGCGGATGACGATGCTGGGAAACTCCGTCGCCAACCCAGCAGCCTCCATCTCGAAACAAAGGATGTCACCCACGTTACGTACAGCTGCGTCCCTTTTGGCGGCGCTTTTCATGACACTATCGCCTGAGGCGATCAATCCGTAATGTATTTCGGGTGCTTCAGATTCGCGGGGCAGCCTTTTAACGGTGTTTGACCTGTCGCACCTTTCGCATGTGGGGTAAGGGGCGTGCGGATAATCCGCTTTAAATAAAACGTCAAGCCCAGCCTGCGGTCGTTTGTAGACGACAAGGCGCTGTCCTTTTTGCAGCATCGCCGACAGAAACTCGTCGACCTTGTTCTCGCTGACTAGGTGCTCTGACCGCATCATCTCGACGGCGCTCCTTAAGCGAGGCGGCGGCGGCCATAAGAAACCTTTAAGGACGAAGTCATCGGTAGTGTCCTTCCCTAGGTCGTATTGGACGACGCCGCCGTACTGGCCATCGGGCATGCTCACAACTACATCGCCTAAGCGGATGTCGTGCTTATCGGTCGGAACCCCTCCTCCGATACCCACGAGAAATCGCCAGTTAATGGAAGGGAAGGTTCGCGCCAGGTTCGTGGCCACGGTAGCGGCGGAGCCTTTTCCTTGGTTGCCGGGAAGGCATGCGAGCACGACGTTATGTCCGCTAAGCGTGCCGAGGACGTAGATGTTTGAGTCTCCCTGCTGGCTCCGTAGGCGCGGATGTTCTCGGTCCAGCATATAACGGACGGCGCTCATCTCGAAGGTCATGGCACAAATCACAGCGACGGTATAATCATCATAGGAACTTGAGTTCTTTTGCGTATCTTGCATTATGCTTCTCTTGGCGCGTTTAATGGTTGTAAATAATCAGTAGAAATTATGATAGCATATGACGTGTTATCGAAATTACTGATCAAAAGATACGACTCGGAGCAGTCTTTAGACCAAAAACCGCAGGAAATCAATGTAAAGCCCTGTTTATTCTCATCGCAAGCCGAAATCAAGCAACGAAATAAGCAGAGATGCGGGGTTGACGGTTTTGCATAATGAGGCTGAACTTGGAGCCAAGGAAAACCCTACGAGACCGCCACTCTCTAGACGCTTGATCTTTAGAATTTGAGATAAGTCCTTTGTAGCCTATACTAACCCTAATGTACGACTTCGCCCAAAGGTTATACTTACAAATACCGGAAGCTACTATTACAATATTTAACGTACGCGTTCCCTTAAGTATACAGACGACGAGAAAGCTACACGCAACGGGCCGAACCCAGACCCAGTAGTCCCTGGCTAATTTGGGACTTAGTATGCGCTATGCAGACTGCAAAAATAACAGATCGAAACTAGATGCCCCACTTGATCTGAAAGAAATATGCCGCCCGAATGGGGCGGTGGCTACCAGTTGGTCCCACCTGTCAGGCAATGACGGGTATGAACAGCGCCTCCTTTCAACTTCCATCCAATCTGAGCGGGCTGTAGCCCCCCCGCCCAACTCTGCAGACCATTGCACGAGAAGCCCCCTTTATTGGAATGCCTCCCTTAGCCTAGCTGGTTTCTTTTCGTAAGCTGAAGAACGACACCTCCCTGGCTGTAACCATGTCTTCTAACAGCCAGGCTGCGCTATGGCGGACAGATCCAAGAAACGACGGGGAGTCCCCGACTTGATTGAGGAAGATGGATCCCGAAAGCGTCAGGCTACGAGGACGCAACCTACTCCGCCATGCGACCTCAGCGATATATACCACGGATCCAACGGGCTTGCTGCTCAATCGTCCTTCGTTGGACAAGGCATCTACCATTCAGGAACTGGACCTTTTCAAGTCCATGGCAACCTAAACATCGGTAGGGATTAACTATTTCATAGAGCAGGGATCCTGTTATTAATAAATAAACAAGGAGCATTACATTCCGAAAAAACTACGCAATGCCTCGCCGACTTACGCTCCACCGACCCCCGCCACGACAAGAACCGCATCGAGCAGACGAAGGGCGGCCTGCTACGAGACTCGTACCGCTGGATCCTCGACCACCACGATTTCCTGCGATGGCGCGACGACCCCGACAGCCGCCTGCTCTGGATCAAGGGCGACCCGGGCAAGGGCAAGACCATGTTGCTTTGTGGTATTATCGACGAGCTGAAAGAGCAGACTGCCAACCCAACCCGCCTTCTGTCCTTCTTCTTCTGCCAGGCTACCGATGATCGGCTTAATAATGCGACCGCCGTACTGCGCGGCCTGATTTACCTCCTCGTCAACCAACAACGATCACTCCTATCGCATATCCAGGAAAAGTACGACCACGCAGGCAAAGCGCTATTCGAGGGCCCTAATACCTGGTTTGCATTACGCGAAATCTTTATCAACATGTTGCAGGATCCGGATCTCCCAGATACCACCTTAATTATTGACGCGCTCGACGAATGCGAAACGGATCTCCCGTTACTTCTCTGCCTGATTACGGAGGCCCCGCCTGAATCCCGTGTCAAGTGGCTTTTGTCTAGTCGTAACAGAATCGACATCGAGCAAAAGCTGCGACCTGACCATTCGCGGATAAGGCTTAATCTGGAGTTGAAAAACAACGCCGACCACGTCTCGTTTGCTGTTGACGCTTATATCGACCATTGCATCTCGGAGATTCCAGCTATACAAGATAACACACAGCTTCAAACCCGGGTTCGCGACCAAATGCGACGGAAGGCAGATGGTACGTTCCTTTGGGTAGGCATAGTTGCCCAGGAGCTTAAAGATGCGCAAAGCTGGGACGTCAAGGACATTATGAACGAAGTACTTCCCGGCTTAGAAGGGCTATACCGGCGAATGATGCGACAGGTCCAAAATCTCCGGCGAGGCACCACCTACTGCCTACAGGTACTTTCAGCTGTCGCAACCACATACCGTCCACTTCGCTTAGAAGAACTTGGTGCTTTATCCAGTTTACCTCAACCGGCGTTCGGCACCCTTCAGGCCGTGATAGATATTGTGAAATTATGTGGTTCATTCCTTACAATACGGGAAGATCGCATTTTTATTATCCACCAGTCAGCTAAAGATTTTCTTTATGAAACGGCAAAGCATATTATATTTCCTAGCGGAATCGGAGTTATCCATTACGACATATTCTCGAAATCTCTCGATGTCCTGTCGAAGACCTTACGACGGGACATATACCGCCTGGACGACCCGGGACTACCCGTCGACGAAGTGACGTCGCCGGATCCCGACCCGTTAGCGGCCGCGCGGTACTCGTGCATCCACTGGGTTGACCACCTGGCCGAATGCAAGCCCGACGAGCAGGCACAATATGAAAGCCTTCGAGATGGCGGGGTTATCAACATATTCTTACGACGGCACTATCTCCACTGGCTCGAGGCTCTTAGTATCCTCGGAGGTGTATCGGAAGGGATCCTGGCAATGTCGAAACTTAACGGGCTATTCCAAGTAAGCGCCTTATAATAAGCTTTATATGGAATGCCATTAATAATATCCGGCATAGGGAAAAATGACACAGCTTAGCGAGCTAATTCAAGACGCGACCCGGTTTATTCGATATAACAAATCGGCAATCGAAAGTAGTCCGCTTCAAATATACGCGTCGGCACTTATCTTCAGCCCGTCCCATAGCATAATACGGCGCCACTTTCAGAAGGAAGAACCGCGATGGTTGGTTTTAAAGCCGGCTGTCGAGCATAATTGGAGCGCGTGCCTGTTGACGCTCAAGGGCCACGGCGGCCCGGTCTACTCGGTGGCCTTCTCGGCCGACGGCAGCCGGCTGGTGTCTGGCTCTTACGACCGCACCGTCAAGGTCTGGGACGCGGCGACGGGCGCGTGCCTGTCGACGCTTAAGGGCCACGGCAGCGAGGTCTACTCGGTGGCCTTCTCGGCCGACGGGAGCCGCGTAACGTCGGGCTCTTACGACCGCACCATCAAGGTCTGGGACGCGGCGACGGGCGCGTGCCTGTCGACGCTCGAGGGCCACGGCAGCTGGGTCAGCTCGGTAGCCTTCTCGGCCGACG